>OX456986.1:122128220-122294356 GCA_949752695.1 Melanostoma scalare | reverse complement strand
AAACAGCTGTAGTACTTCCACTTCACAAAAAAGGTGATAAAACATCAATAAATAATTATCGTCCAACTTCAATTTTTATCAATTTTTTCCAAAGTTTTTGAGAAAGGCATAAAACCAGAATGCTATCATTCCTAGATATGACTAATTTCTTTAATATTTCTCAGTTTGGATTTAGAAGTGGTAAATCGACTGAAAGTGCTTTATTGAAATTATGCGGTGAAATATACAACAGTTTGACTGCTTCCCAAATTCCCTCTACATTATTTATTGACATAACCAAAGCTTTCGATATGGTAAACCACTCCATATTATTAAAAAAAAACTCTTTAACGCTGGATTCAGAGGATTTATCTATGATTGGTTTGTGTCTTATTTGTCAGAACGAAAACAAAAAACAAATGGTCAAAGTAAAAAATGCTTTCAGTTCAAAAAACTTTTTAAGTTTAGGTGTTCCTCAAGGATCAGTCCTTGGGCTGATACTGTTTCTTGTATATGTTAATTCCTTGTTCAGTCAACCCTTCAAAGGCAAAATTACTGCATTCGCAGACGATACAGCCCTTTCCCATTCTAACAATAGCCTACTTGATATGTTATCAGATGTCAATTATGAGATATATGATTAGATATACTTCGACGTTGGTTTGGGTATCATAAACTGAAAATCAGCAATAAAACAAAGTTTATGGTTTTTAATATCAAGGGACTAGTGTGTGATGAGCTTCCTTTATATTATCACTCGCCAGGTTGCTGCCAATTTTGTTTGCTTGAAACACGCGATCATCTGATATTTAACAGTCAAGTAAGTTGTAGTGAGAGTTGTTTTCTAATTGAACGCGTTGACAGTTTTAAATACTTAGGGATTATATTGGATCAAAGGGTTAGTTGGAAGGACCATACGGACTATTTAAAAAAATACTTAAATTCTATGGTTAGACAATATTTCCACCTCAGTATGTACTGTAATCTACCTATTTTAAAACAAGTTTATAATGCTTTATTGAAATCGAAACTGCAGTATGGGATTACATGTTGGAATAAACTTGAACCATTATTAATCAAACAAAAACATGCGATTCGAATAATGTCCAAAGCTAATCGCAGAGTACCCAGTTTTGAGTTGTTCAAATGTCTCGATTTACTTCCAATAAGGCACCTATACTGCTACAAAGTTTTAAAAATATTTTTGAAAATTGCGGGTATTTTGATGCTAGAGTACATGACAGTCATAACTTGAGAGTCAACACCAGATACCTTGTTACAGTACCAACAACACATAAAACCCATTTTCGCGTTTTTATTATGTTACTGCTCCCCGTTTGTTTAATAGATTACCAGAGACACTAAGGTGTGAAAGAGTGAGAACAGTATTCTTAAAAAATTTTTAAAAATGGCTTTCCTCGTTTAATCACTCTGAAGTTGATGCTCTTTTAACATCGACGATATAATTATTGCTTGAAATTGTTTATATGTTGTTATTCTTGCTTTTATATAGATATACATATTCCTCTATTTATATTTTCCCCATCAATAGTTTTAATTGTATAAGTTTTTTTTTATTTTTTATCACGTACATTCGTCACTTGTCTCTTAAAGACAATAGATTGTACTTATGTAGCTATTTCTGTCAAATAACTTAACCCGATCTGTTTAATCTTGTACATGCTATATGTTTGTATTTATATTTATTATTATGTTATTGATACGAAATAAAGAAAAACAAATAAAAAAAAAACCCGGTTTCATTCACCAACGTTCCGGTTAGACCCCTGGCAGTTTTGACCGTGATGATTTCATCCCGTCTGACCAGTGCCAGTGGACAGAATTTGCAGGCCTTGCAACTTGCGATTCCGGTTTCATTCACCAGTGATTCGGTTGGACCACCAGGAAATTTAGCTGAGCCTCGCAGAGAAGTGGGAACTTGGATAACGAGCTAACGTCCTGAAGTGGAGGGTAGGACCTTTTCAGAAAACTTCCTCTGTGCTTTTGGCCACCATTCTTTTCTTTCTCTGCTGACACTTGGACAGCCATCCGCCAGAGGAGTCCACCACTTTCATGCTTTTGTTGATCATTTCTTGGTTTCATTCATTTTTTCCACCCTACGAAAACCATTCGGCATCGAATTCAGTTTAAATAAACTACTTAAGCCCTTCACACACACTCACTTCAACTAAGATCCACGAAATTTGTGAGCTGCGAATGGGTTTATTGTAAGTCAGTCAATGCATTTGCATTGGGTCCATTAAGAAGTCCAGTGCATATAGCTTTGGCATTTTTTCAGGGTCGGTATTGTTTTTTGTAAGCTCACAACCATGTTTGCTTCCATGGATTATCACAAAATAATGTAGATCTGATCTTCCTCAAATTTATGTTTTGATTATAACTACACTTGATTTTGTGATAGTTCTTCATGTCGTGTTTTAAGGCTGACATCTAGTGTCGAACATGCAATGCTTACACGAGTATTTGGACAGTTGGTTGCTAGATTCTTATAACTTTCATCATCGTTTTCCTGAAGCAACTTTTTCATAGTTGGTTGCTAGATTTTTATAGATCTCGTCATTGTTTTCCAAAAGCAACTTCTTCATAATCTTTTCTTTGTCATTTCCGGAAACTACAAACATCAACGACAGTGTTTGCAAAGGAAGAATAGCGTTTTTACTTTGTGTGTGGGATGTTTGCCTTATCTTCGTTTTTTCGTATATTGAGGATAGCTTCTCTTTTAAAATGTTTTCCAATTTCGGTGGTGCTTATGAATAGGACTTACACGGGATTCTATAATTTTCGTATTGAGTTGCTTAAGACAAACAAATAAAGACAGCTTTAGAAATATATAGACTCTTTCTGTAATGAAACATTACACTTTCGCCCATCCAAAAGAGGAAAACACAAATAAATAAAAGGGAATTACTGTATCTTGTACTGTATCTTACCTGGCAGCGTCATCCCAGGTAAGACATGATGGCTAATTCAACCCCTCCCTCCCCCCCTAACATGACAACTGGAACTGAACACAGTCATAATATACTAACATAATATTATAGCTCATATTTATCCTTATCAATAATTTTATTTAAAAAAAATATCTGGCAAATTAAATCGTTAAGCCACTTATGTACCAAATAAATCTCTTTGTTCGTTCGAACGTTAAATACTCGTAGTTAAAAGTCAGTCTGTTCCTACCGTGGCAAGTGAGTGGTCATCTAGGAAAGCTACAGGTTTACATAATAGTGTTCAATGCTATCTCGCTGTGAATTTAGTGTCCAGTGCTACTCGTATCTCGCTGTGAATCTAGTGTCCAGTGCTATCTCACTATGAATTTAGTGGCTTCTGCTATCTCAGAAAAAACTTACATAAGCTCTGGTACCATTTCAGGAACCACCATACCAGGATAGGAAAAAATTACTGAAACCCAGCGTTACCACAGTCTGACTTACGAGAAAGAAAACCTCGAAACCCAGGAACATCATCATATCATCCTTGTAACCCAAACAAAATCGGAAGGCCGAGAATCATTTCCATCCCAGCCAGATGTTATAGTAGAGTCTTTAATCACCAGAAGAGACTCCGCTAGAGCCTACCAAGACCTAACTAGTACATTGAATTATACATTATGAATCTGAACAAAGCATTGAAATCATTGCATAAACTTATAAAATCTGCTACGAAAATATCGGAAATAAAACTCACAATGAACTACTTCAATGCTACTTCTTTAGTAAACCTTGAATCCGATGAGCTTACTTTAGCTATAGATAAAAACACCTTCACATATTATTGAATATAATTTTAGATCTTTCAAGAGCTCTTGCGACCAACTTACAAATGTCAATCATCAACTTACTTCTATTGAAATACCTAGTTTTGATCTAAAATACACAATAATTTGAAACCAGTAGCGACTGCGGTTCTCAACTTAAATGAAGAACACAAATACTATAAAAATCGTCTCCCAGGGAGAAACACATTTTTTGTTGCAGCACACTTTAGCTATCAACCCATTCATGAACGTTTTCCGAAAAATGTGTGAAATGAATAGTTAAAGTTTCTTTAAAAAGAATAATAACACTAACCTGTTTTGGCTGAGGGGACAGAACTTCCAGGCTTGGTCAGAAAGTTGACTATATTGCTTTTCTTGATGTTCCCATTCGTGAGATAGATTTCAAGCCAAAGACGGTATTTAGTACCTGGCTTCAGATCCGTAATTAAGGTTGTGGCTTCAGAATCGCGTTTGGCAATCTTAAACATGCTGGAGGCCTCCTTTCCAGAGTCACTTTGGTAAACTGCTCTATATACATTGATATATTTATCCTCTGGATAGGGTACACCGCTCCAATAAAATTCTACCGAAGTTTGCTTTAGCTTTGTGACATTCAAAACAACATTAAATCCGTACAAGTCGACCTTTGGAGCAGTTCTGACTTTAATCATATTTCCAGCCTTAAGTTCTGATCCGTGTCCTGGAAAGGGTATGTAATACAAACTTATTTCATAGCCTGTGTCTGGGCGCAAGTTTTCTATCACATATGATGTTAAAGTTCTATGTATCAATGGAGATGCAGCGTAAAGAACTTCTGTTGGTTCTTTGTATCGCAATTGAACACCGTCGACATATTCTAGCTCGTCGGTAGTAAGTTTATTCCAACCTAATAGCAACCAAGTTGAATTAGTTTCTTTTACATTCAATTCAGGATCTTCAACATTTTTCAAAACGTCTTGAAAATCTGGTCTATAGTCAAAAACTGAAGGCGGCGGTGTTATTGTTCGTTCAGGTGGTGTTTTAACAGTGTAAATTTGACTTGATGGTTGTGAATTTAGGTCTTTCAGAATAAGTTTTATTTTAACTTTGTAGAGGGAATTTGGTTCAAGATTGGACAGATCAAATTCCAATTGTGATGTAGCAATTAGATCTTCTGGTGGCGCAAACACTTGCGATTCCCAGGTCGATGTATCGTTGTTAGAATCGTTTGTATAGCGCAACTCAACTCTTCCATGTAAGTTAACGTAAGCTTGCGGAACAGTAAAAACGATACGAACTTTTTGAGGGCTAATGGCTTCCAAAGTAATAACTTGTAAATCTGGTTGCAAATTGTTCTCAGACATACCTGCAATACAAAAACAAATTTAATGTAGATATGTTACAGGCTTAGTTATATATATATTGTTTACTGTAGCAAAAATATACATTTTTTTCTTAAAAGATATTGCATAATTTACAGTGATTGGTATAAAAGCTACCTCTACCTTGCAAGTATCAACAAATATTGAAGGAAACCTACAACTGACAACCTTCATAAAAAAAAAAGAAATACTGTGAATAATAACAAGAATGTGGTATTGATAAATAAAGTTCACGGACTTTGCAAGCCTGAGAAAAAGGAGGTGGTGCCAGCTTCATAATAATGCCAAATTGTTTTACATTATTTATATTATGGTGTAACAAATATATCATCTTGTGGATAAACGATTTATAAATAAGATACAATCCGTTGTAAATAATAAAACTACTAAATAAATAAATAAATAAATTAATAAATAAGCAAGAATATATTGTAAATTTGCTTTAAGAAGATAATCTGGAAATTAAGGCATTGTTAGATGAATGACAGGAGATGTTATATTTTTCTATTAGTTTAAAACTTCTATCTGAAACATATTCAATGTTCACAATTGAGTGTAGTTCATTGGTTGAAAAATACCATGGTAGATTAAGGATAATTTTCAAAAGCTTGTTTTGCGAAATCTGTAGCCTACGTATATGACTTATTGCACAATTACCCCAAGCCGGAGACCCATAAAGATACATACAAAGTTTTGATGATGGAGTTAACATTTTTAATGATTCCTTGTATGTTTATACCAAACGTAAGTCTACTATATATATTAATTCCAAGGTATGTAACGCTGTCTTTCCACTCAGTCCTGATACCATCAATCTGCAGATTGTTGTTTTAATAAGAAACAGACTTTTCTTTTGCAAGTAAAATAGATAGCCTGGGTTTTACCAGCATTAATTTTAATTTTCCCTTTCCTGAAATAATGTTGAAGTACACTAAGAGCAGATTGGTTTCAATATTAAAAACGATCGAATCAGAAGAAAAGATATAGGTATCATCAGCAAAAATAGCTTTCTCACAGTTGAATAACTGAGGGAAGTCTGAAGTGAATAGAACATAGAGAATTGGGCCTAGGACAGATCCTTGGGGAACTCCTGCAGAGCAGTCACAAGTTTCAGACAAAAAGTTGTAAACAGACACCATATATTTTCTAGAAAACAAAAATGATTGGACGATTTTAATAATGTACATTGGAAAATTAAGGGTAAGGAGCTTATGCAAAAGACCATGGTGCCATACCGAATCAAATGCTTTTTCAATGTCGAGTATGACCATACCGGTGCTATATCCGAGTGCAAAATATCTAGAGTATGGGAATTATTTTTGCAATTTTCCATTCTGTTGGAAGTAACCTATTTTTATGCAACATTAAACATATTCTGCAGTGCCTTATAACCTAAGCTTGGGAGATTTTTCAAATATAAGTTCCGTATATTATCAAAACCTATTGCTTTTCGAGTTTGTAACGTTCGTGTAACAATTCTCTCATCTTTAACAGTAATAAGCCCAACTGCTCCATACCATTAACAACGCTTGAGTTTATTTTATCAATAGACTGTTTTACGAAAGACTCCACGCATGTGTAACCATTTACTTACTTAGGTGGGCATTACAGTTCGGGGTGAACCTGGGCCTCAACCAACATCCTTCTATAACGATTTCGATTTCGGGCGAGCTCTCTCCAGTTTCGCACACCAAGTCGGTTGAGGTCTTCATCCACTTGATTGCGCCACCTAAGAAGAGGTCTTCCCCTTCCGCGATTTCCCTGCAATGTGCTTTCGAACACCCGACGAGCCGGAGCGTTTGGGTCCATCCGCTCTACATGGCCCAACCATTGTAGCCTCGCGATGCGTACTCTTCTGGCTATGCCCATGTCGCGGTACAGCTCATTCAGCTCGTTGTTGTATCTTCTTCTCCACACATTGTCTTCGCATACGGGACCAAAGATCATTCGGAGACTTTTTCTTTCGAAACGACCAAGAGTTTCGTCATCCGCTTTCGATAAGGTCCATGCTTCCGCGCCGTACAGCAGGACTGGGATGATTAAGGTCTTATACAAGGTTACCTTGGTTTTTCTGGAGAGGGTTTTGTTTCTCAATTGCCTTCTTAACCCAAAAAGCAACGGTTGGCAAGAGTTATTCTCCGTTTGATCTCCGCACTGATGTTGTTGTCCGTGTCTACAGCGGATCCTAAGTAGACGAAGTCCTGCACTACCTCGAAGTTATGTCTGTCTATTGTTACGTTTTGTCCAATTCGTCGATGTTCTGTATCCTTGTTTGATGACAGCATATACTTCGTTTTCCCCTCATTAACCATCAAACCCATTTTTGCCGCTTCTGTTTCAATACTCGCAAAAGCACCTATGACATCACGCTTATTTCTTCCCATTACGTCAATATCGTCTGCATAGGCGAGTAAATTTTACATACTTTTGAAAGATTGTTCCTCTGGTGTTGACGTTTGAGTTTCTTACAATCTGTTCAAGTATGATGTTGAAGAAATCGCATGACAGTTTGTCGCCTTACTTAAAACCATTATCGACATCAAAGGTCTCGGTGAGTTCTTTACCGACCTTGACGGAGCAGCGTGAATTTTCCAAAGTCATCCTGCATAGTTGTACGAGTTTTGCAGGGATGCCGAAACTAGACATGGCTCTGTACAGCTCGTCTCTTTAAATACTGTCATACGCGGCCTTGAAATCGATAAAAAGATGGTGAATATTGATATTATATTTTCGGGTTTTTTCCAAGATCTGCCGTAATGTGAAAATTTGGTCTATTGTGGACTTCTCTGGTCTAAGACCACATTGATAAGGACCTATCAAGTTGTTGACGTGGGGTTTCAGACGTTCACATATTACAACAGACAAGATCTTATAAGCGACGTTGGACGCTTATCCCTCTATAATTGGCGCAATTGTGAGGGTCTCCTTTCTTTAGGATCGGGCATACGATACTGAGGTTCCATTCATCGGGCATGCTTTCTTCCGACCATATCATGCAGATCAGCTGGTGCATGCTCCTTTCCAACTGGTCTCCGGCTGCCTTGAAGAGTTCGGCATCAAGGCCATCTGCACCTGCAGCCTTATTTGATTTAAGTTTGCATATGGCAAGCTTAAATGGATTACGTGCAGCTGGAGAATTAGCGGACGCCGTGGACTGCTGCAAAGCAGACATAACCGCCATCCAAGAAGTGCGATGGAGCGGACCGGGCATAAAGAAGATGAAAAACTGTGACATCTACTATGGCGACTGCTACAGACAATAAAAACAGCGCTTATTTGGGTGCGGATTTGTCGTTAGAAGAAGACTCAGGGATAAGGTGATTAGCCAAAATCCAGTCAATGAGCGTATAATGACTATTCGCATCAGGGCTAAATTCACCAACATTAGCCTTATATGCGCCCACGCCCCCACAGAAGAGAAAGACGACGATTCCAAAGACTGTTTCTACGAGCTCCTCGAAGAAACGTATGAGCAGTGCCCTAGACACGACGTGAAAATCGTTCTTGGCGATTTTAACGCAAAGCTAGGGAAGGAGGACATCTTTGGAAACACAATCGGTAAGCATATCCTCCATAACAAAACCTCCGAAAACGGACTGAGGCTAATCGATTTTGCTGCGGGGCTAAATCTTGTTTTAAGTAGTACACGCTTCCCGCATCTCAAAATTCATAAAGGTACATGGCGATCACCAGATCAATTAACCGTCAACCAAATTGACCATGTTGCGATCGACGCAAGGCACTCTTCCAGTGTGTTAGATGTCAGAACTTTCCGAGGGGCCAACTTTGACTCGGACCACTACCTTGTTGTAGCCAAGGTACGAATGAGGATATCTTGTTCACGACCAGCACGAACTAACGCTGTGAAGAGATATGACCTCGGAAAGCTACAATCGCAAGAGATTGCCAATGCCTTTTCCAATCGAGTGTCCCTTCAATTATCCTTGAATCCCATGCCGCCAGCATTAAGCATTGAAGACCAGTGGCAGCAATGCCAAGAAGCCATCAGAACCGCTGCTTCTGAGGTTCTGGGTTTCACTCGGCCACCAAAACGAAACCCATGGTTTGATGAAGAATGCAGGCAGGCAAATACAGCCAAACAAAAAGCACGTCAAATGCTGATGCAACAACGAACAAGGGCTGCTTACGATCAGTATAACGAGATCTACAAGGAGAAAAGAAGGGAAGAACACCGACTTCTCAAAAAGAAAAAGAAGCAGCATGAGAAGAGCTCGTTTGAGGAAATTGAGAGGTGCCACGACAGGAACGAGATTCGGAAGTTTTACCAAAAGGTAAAAAGATCCTGCCAGGGTGGCAAACCCCGAACTCAAGCCTGTAAAGATCAGCAGGGAAACATAGTTATAGAGTCACAGTCGCTACTGAGGATCTGGAAAGATCATTTCTGCAGACTGCTTAACGGTGATGAGGACACAAATTCCGCTGTCAGGCAGATTGCCCCATTCAGCTTGGACGATGATCAAGAATGCCGTCCTCCCGACCTAGAAGAGGTTAAGCTTGCCATATGTGTAGCCATTACTATTAGTAAAAACTGAAAAATATCTAGAAAATGAATGAACCTATGCATTAAAAACTTATATGTAAGTCAAAAAGCATTTGATTGTTAAGTAAGAAAAATTAAAGTAATTTAAATGCTGACAACCGGTAAATGCCAAATTAAATTATCTTTTACTGAATCAAACTAAACTATGTATGTCACAGCGGATAATTCCTACAATTGTGAAGTCCTTATCCCGTTAAAAGTTGAAAAAATATAATTTGTTCTTAGGGGGTTCTGCCCCAGGTCGCACTGGGAAATATAACGCAACGTGCGCTTAGTTCGAAATATAAAACTTTTCCTTATACTTTAATTATACTACTTTTATTTGATATCTACTTTTATTCGATTTGCAACTCGAGTAATAATCACATTAATTGAATCCTTACACAATCACTTTATAATCAAAACTGACTCCCTGGTTACATCAGCGGCCTCTTTATATAGAATAAGATAATACATCTAGGATCTAGAGTTTTCCAGCAGTGTCAAACATCGAGAGCTTTCGAGCAATTTATAACATCGAGAGCTTTCCAATAGTTTACTATAAACCATTCATTATAGCTAGACACTTTCCCCTCCCGGTATATTTCTGCACACACACACACTCACAAGCAACGCCTTCCATAAGATGTACATTATAGTGTTGCCGCTTTTGGTTTTCGGTTGAACGTTTTCGTTTAGGAAATTAGTATTAAATAATTAAATGTTAGGTGTACATTACAATAGGTAGACTTGATTGTCAGTTAATACTTTGAAAGCTACTTAGGATTTAGTTCTCAGTAAACATATAAGAAGCTGCCACAACACTTTGCTTTAATGAAAATAACACAAATATAGCGGCAGTTCTTCTCAGTGCCCATGTTTTGTAACTATAGCCTCAATAAAATCTTGCGATAAACTGTGGAAATTGAAAAAAAAATTCTACGAATTAAGTATGATTTTCTTTCGGTTTCTGCCGTCGCGTCGCTTGGTCGATGTTATCTATGCGATAGTTACAGGACAGGTGCTTGCGCGTGTAATATATATACATAAATCATATAAGTATATAAGCAGGGTAATACTTCCGGCCCTTTATGTCCAAGGATATACCAAAAGGACCTGGCGCTCTAGGTTGGGGGCTGTGCGTGGGTTTAACTATAACCACGTAAAAACTACTCGGTTCCGAAGTGGTCCGAGTCAAAGTTGGTCACTCGGAAGGTTACACATCTATCGCATAGAAAGAGTGTTTTGCGTCGATTGCAACATGGTCAGTAGGGTGGATAAAATTGAATTTTTTTTTACAAATTTTTTGTTTAAATATGAGCTGATCATTTTAATTGAAAATTTTTTTCTCTTCTCAGTGCTTTAGAAAAAAATTCATATCTCATCATTTGTTTTTACCGATATATTTACAGATAAATGCTTAAGAAATTTTTGTAGGAAACTTAATGTCCTTCAAAAATGATATTTTTAATTTTTTTCGTAAAACTCACAATAGTTGTGTGCTCTAGATCAATCTAGGGCAGAAAAAAACAGCTTTTTGGTGTTTAATGACAATTTTTCTGCTCCGAGCAAGAATTTTTTGTGTTTAATGACCTGCTCTAGATCACTTTAGAGCAGCATTATCTGCACTTGCTTTTGAGTCAGAGCAGATTCGAGCAAAGTGTCAAAGTCAGCTGTTGACATTTGCTTCAAATATTTTTGTTTATATTTTGCGTTTTGCAATCTATTTTAAATCGAATTTAACTTAAAATCATTTGAAATAACATCGCATGTTAGTTTAGTTTTGATTCCAATGTTTCCGAATATAGATTTTTATTATAATATGTAAAAAATGTTTGTTGCTTTCCTTTTAGCTGACTTTTGGCACCAGCTGACTCTGCTCTAAGTTGCCTGACATTTTTCATGTTTCTTGCTTTGGAGCTGCGCAGCCCTGCTTTTTTCTCATTAAACACACTTTATTTCAATGATATTAAAGATTTCGGTTTGATTGTTTTCAGTCAAATGTCATTTTTGCTAAAAAGTCTCATTCATAACTCGACAGCAAACGGCTATTATTTAGGACACGGTAAATGTTTCTGTGGGAAATTAGCTGCTCTTCTTTTCAAATGGTTCCTTGTGTTTTGGCGATTAGATTAAGCGTTTAAAGGATATTTATCATCTAGCTTCCATGTACATATACCGATCTTAAGAGTTTTCTATTGAAAAATCGAAAAATTTCGATTTAACTTATGAATTTCATACGAAGTTCATTTTTTGTCTTTAATATGCATACATAAGTATCATTTGAGTTCTATTTTCAAAAACTGAAACACATCATAGTTTATTTATAATGAAAACTTTGCTTTTTTTTCAATAATTAAATAAGTGATAGATAATGTACAATTTATTTCTTTAAATGTTAACAAAGATACTGCACATATAAAGAGCTCGAAAGCTTTTAGCTCTTAGTTTGAAAAAAAACCGTGTAAATTTTCCCAAAAATTATAGGTCAAATTGAAATTTCTGTGCGATAGATGTGTGAATTTTCCGAAGCACAACTTTCACTCGGACCACTACCATGTCGTAGCCAAAAAACGAATAAAAATATCCTGCTCACGACTCGCACGAACCAACGCTTTGAGGAAATATGATGATGGAAAGCTACAGTCGCAAGAGATTGTCAGTGCCTTCTCCAATCGAGTGCCCCTTCAACTATTTTTGGATCTTATCCCGCCAGCATCAAGTATTGAAATCCAGTGGCAGCAATGCCAACAAGCCATAAGAGACACTGGCTCTGAGGCTCTGGGTTACACTCGGCCTCATAAACAAAACCCGTAGTTCGATGAAGAATGCAAATGCAGGCAGCCAAACATAAAGCATGAAAAAATGTTGATGCAAAAAGGAACAAGGGCTTCTTTCGACCTGTTTATAACAACGAGATTTACAAAGAGAAAATATGGCAACGACATCGAATTCTCTAAAAGAAAAAGAATAAGCAGCATGAGAAGGGCTTGTTTGGGGTATGAATGTTTCTGCGTAAGGTCTTGCAGTTAATACTGATCCAGTTTCTCGAAGCCTTCGAAAGGTATTTCCAAAACATTTTGAGAGGGAAGTCGTCTGTTTGGATAAAGTTCCAGGTATCTTCGTTGTGCTCTTCTTGAATTTCCATTGCAAAACCCAAGTACGAATAAAATATCTGCGTATTCTTCTTTCGTAAGTGAAGGCATTTCAAAAAGCTCTCTGATCAAACTGCAATCGTGACTTATTTTGATAAACTGATGAACAAATTTATTTTCTTATTCTTATTGTAACGTGCGCTTAGTTCGCAAAATAAAACTTCACTTTTCAATTTATTTCTACCACTTTATTTAGTATCTATATCTATACTTTATTCGAACTCATCTCGACTATTGGACTATCACTGGTTAACAACATTTCACTCTTAACTTTATCACTCTATAATCAAAACTGACTGCTCGTTGCGTCAGCGGCCTATTTATATAGAACAACACTCATCTAGAGCGTTCCAGTTTCTTCTCCATGGTTTCCACATTTGCTGTCAAGCATCTCTTCACTCACACACACTGGCTTACAAGCAATGCCTGTCATTTTATACCATTCCATTATAGTGTTGCCAGTTGTGTTTTCGGTTAAACGTCTTCGATTAGGAAATTGGTATAAATGTTGGGTGTTCATTACATTATTTACCCATTAAACATTCATACCCCAAACTTAAATCTCCCTGAGAAGAGGTAAGTCAATTAGGATTTTGGTAGCAGGTCAAATACACTTTTTACCCTTTTCATCAGTGCACACTCATAAAAATTATCTTAATACAATCAATTCATGAAAAACTACTCCCATTGCAAGCTGTTGCAATACAAGTCCGTAAAAACCCAAAATTAGATTTTTACCGGTTTAAAATTTTTTCAAGTACATATATCATAAAATGTATGGGTTTTTGAGTGTCCTTATTAATGAGTCTTTTTTATTATTGTTTTGTCTATCGGTTAAAAATAAGGAAACTCTATAGGCATTTTCTAAAAAAATGATCTCAAAGTCAAAACTTTTCTGGGGGAGAAAATTTGAACACCATTTAAAATCGAAAATTTGGCAACTCTAAGGTATACTTTACACTATAATTATGTCAAAAATGCTTAGACAAAAATCTTTCGTGGTGTATAGTTTCGCAATTCTTGTTTGGCATATCAATATTTGACATATTGTTGATAAGTATTTCACATTTCAGCAGAGTATGTTTTGCATTTTATTCTTTGGTCAGTGCCGATCTGCAACTCGACTAGACCACACGCGAGTGATAATAGTTTAACACGTCTGCTTACCGGCCCCCAAACTAGTTAATCAAAAAAAAAGAAAAAAAAAACAAAGCTCTCCTTTCACACCAACTCAATTATTTCAAAAAAAAAAAAAGCAATAAGATCAATTCAAATTAATACAATTCCGAAAAGCGCGTCGCGCAATCAACAGAAAATTTCAATTGACTTCAGTGCAGTGCATGCAAAAAAAAAAAAAAATCAGTGCAGTGCGCCCACACAAAATTAAATAGATTCGTGCGGAGTGTTATCTATTCTTCCCGTTACCATCTCCTCCCTTTTTTTTCCGTCTCATTTTCTTTGTAGCTGCACACAATTTATTGTGTGCAACTTTGGAGCCCATTTAAGACATAAGGCGGATAGTTGTTCATCATGTGTTGTTCTCCGTTAGAGATATGAAATGATACGAATGGTTGTTAGGGCATAACACCAGCAGCTGTTTGTTATTTTCGTTTCTGTCTCTTGTCTGGGAACTTCACTTGATGTTTTAACTTAGTGGCGTCTTAGTTGTGATTTTGTTCTTCTCTTTCTTTATTTTGTAATGCGTGGTAGTTTTTGTGTTGATTTTAGCAATATTCGGGGGCTAAGATCAAATTTCTTTGCAGTGTTCGCCCATACTACTAAATGCAGGCCAGCTGTTTTCGCATTAAGTGAAACACAGGTTGGCGAGAACTCTGATCCTACAGAGTTCTTCCTTCCTGGCTATTGCTTAGTGCCTTTATTCTTTTCCTCTTATGGCCTCGCCGTGTATGTTCGTAATGATGTTGCCTATCAAGTTCTACAATATGCACAATACGGCCATTGTTCAAATAGGAACTTCAACTTCATGTGGTTTAAATTCAATGTCCAAAAGCACATCATTCATTATTGTTTCTTTTATAGAAGCCCCAATCTAGATAGTAATTCAACCTCTAACGAGTTTGATGCGCTATCTGACTCCATTTCAAGAATTGTTTCCCTTTACCCTAACACTGAAATTGCTATTGCGGGCGATTTCAATGTACACAATTCTGGGTGGCTTCGACTTTCTGGCCAGTCTACACCCGAAGGTAGATGTGTTGAGATTTTCGCTGAATCAAACCTTTTAACTCAGCTTGTTGATGAGCCCACTCGGGTTCCGGATATTTCTGGTCATTCGGCCAACACGTTAGAATTGTTTCTCACTTCTCATCCTGAAAAATATAAGGTCAAAGTGTCATCACCTCTGGGCACGTCGGACCATTGTGTCATATCGGTAGATTTCCCAGTTTCCGTCACAGTAAAAAGAGAAAAAGTCCCAAAAAGGACTGTATGGCAATATGAGAAAGCCAATTGGGACGGCCTGAGTAGTTTCTTTAGAAATTTCAACTGGTCTTTGTGCTTTCTCGACGGTAACGTGGGTGCATCAGCTGATATGATATCTAACGTAATTCTCAACGGCATGACTAACTTTGTTCCGCATAGATCAAAGAGCATCATCCCCAAAGAAAATTCGTGGTTCGATTCGGGCTGTAAAGAGGTGGGTAGGGAAAGAGAAAAATGTTTTCGGATTTATAAAAGTGACCCTACCTTTGAAAACAGAAATAAGTTTAAGCGCGCCAGGAACATCTGCAATACTCACATACAGAAGACCAAGTTTTTATATGACCAAAAGGTAAGGCAAAAAATACTATTGTGTCCAAAAGGAAGTAAAAACTTTTGGTCTTTTGTTAAGAATATTAAGAACTCAACTAAATCATCGGTTCCTACGCTCGTCTTCAATGACTCTGCTTACGTCAACTCTATCGACAAAGCCAGTCTGTTAGCAGCACAGTTTGCTGCCAACTCGACAATACCATACATCACTCTAGCTCCACATGAACTGTGCAATGAAGCAGATATTTTTCCGTACTCGCTCGGTAGCAAGAGTCCTAAACGATCTCAACATACATAAATCCGCTGGTACAGATGGTATCCCTGCTATTATTCTGAAGAGGTGTTCTTCAACGCTGGCAAAACCACTGCGTAAGCTTTTCTATTTATCCTATTCTTCTGGGCTCTTTCCGAGTAGATGGAAAACAGCATTTGTCCAGCCTGTCCCTAAAAAAGGCGAATCTTCCTCCCCTTCCAGTTACCGTCCAATTGCACTTACGTCCCTTCTTTCCAAGGTCATGGAAACGTTGATAAACCGTCAACTTATGAAATATCTTGAAGAACGAAAGCTTCTTAATGACCGTCAGTACGGCTTTCGTGGCAAACATTCCACTGGTGATTTGATGGCTGATCTCACCGAAAAGTGGAACCAATCTTTACATTGTTTTTGAGAAAGTAAGATTATTGCGCTTGATATTTCTAAATCATTTGATAGAGTTTGGCATCAGGCTCTTTTATCGAAAATGCGTGCTTTTGGTATCGATGAGTCTCTTCTTCGTTGGATAGAAACTACCTTTCCGACCGTTCAAAACAAGTTGTATTGGATGGCTTCAATTCTGATACCCACTTCATAAATGCTGGTGTGCCCCAGGGCTCCGTTTTGTCTCCAACTCTCTTCCTCATTTTCATAAATGATCTCTTGTCTGAAATTTCAAATCCACTTAACTGTTTTGCTGACGACTCGACCCTCAGCTTTTGATTTTCGTTTCCAAATTCACGTCCTTGCTCTTCGGATGTGGAACTGGAACGGTTGCGTATGATAAGCTCATTGAATTCTGACCTTGACAGCATTGTTGCATGGGGTAAAAAAAACCGAGTTGGATTCAATGCTTCGAAAACTCAATGTTGTCATTTGTCGTTAAAGCTTCACATCCCCTCATTACCATTATTCATGAATGGTACCTGCATCCAAGAAACCGAAAAGCTGTCAGTTCTTGGTATGTGTGTAAACGACAACCTTCGTTGGAATGACCACATATTCGAAGTCGCTAAAAATGCTGCAAAGTGCTTAGGTTTCCTAAAGCAATGCAGGAAATTTTTCACCCCCTCTGATCTGGCTACGATTTATAAGGCCTACATCCGCCCAAAACTAGAGTATAATTCTCATATCTGGTCAGGTGCTTCTCAAACATCTTTGCGCCTACTTGATAGGATACAAAACAGAGCGTTGAAATTGATAGGTGATAGTTCAATTGTAGAATCGATTGATTCTCTTGAACATCGTCTAAATGTTACTTGCCTCACTCTTTTTTATCGCTTCTTTTACAAACAGTGCTCTAGTGAAATAGCCAGTTGCATTCCTCCCCTGAAACAATTTAGCCGCAACACCCGCCTCGCTAGGAATGCTCATCAGTTTTACCTTGAGCCCAACTTGGGCGTACAGTCAAGTATAGAGATTCATATTTTAGTCGCACCACCCGAATCTGGAATGCTCTACCTGGCCTTGTTTTTCCCCTTCATTACGATTCACAAAAATTCAAAAGCAACGTGCATCGATGTCTCCTTTCAAATCCTCTTCTGTTTTCCTAAATATGTACTCCCACTGTGTTCCACAACATTATAAGGGTTAGTCATAACCCCTTGAACAAATTCGCAACAAATTCGCGACGAAAAAGAAAAGGCAGGCCAAAACACTCCTGGTACAAGCAAATGCAAAAACAGCAGCATTTGGTTGGCCTCAGACATGGAACAATCCAAAACCGGGAGGCTTGCCGACGCTTTCTGAGGTCAACGCGGCGTACCCCACAGGCGGATCACTAGTGTGAAGCAGAAAAGTGGGAGAGTTGTGATCGCTTCAAGATCACTACTCGTAACCCCGGAAATGAAGAAGAAGAAGAAGAAGAAGAAGAAGTCATAACCCCTTGATGTGCGCGTTAATTATAAAAAAAAACAATGAGATGCCAAGTTTTATGAAAGAAAAGTATTTAAAGGATATTTAATGCTTTAGTTTCAATTTTGTTGAAAGTTGAGATTTGATACTTTGTTTTTAAATACTTTGTTTATTTTATTGTTATCAAATTGTTCTAATTTTTATATGTTTGATTTATTGAAAATAAATATTATTACTGTTCAGAATCTTAAAACATCAGGTTATCGGCTTTATCACGAACTAAATACAAAATAATAAGGAAATTTGTATTGGGAAAAGATGTCTAAAACGAAATTCAGTATCGAAAAGCTTCGGGGAAGCGAAAACTTTGAAGACTGGAAATTTTCCGTTGAAGCTTATTTCCAAATGAAAGGACTTTGGACGGCTGTTTCTGAAGGTAGTGAGACGGAGAAGGATGCAACGAAGCTCTTTAACGCAAAATTGGAGCTTATATTGCTTGTTGAAACATCCATTTATCCTCATATAAGACATTGCAAAAGCGCTAAGGAGATTTGGGATTCTCTTCAGAAAATTTTTCAAGATTCTGGTCTTGTGAGGAGAGTTGGGCTCATCCAAAAGTTTTGTTCTACAAAATTGAAACAGTTTTCTACCGTAGATGCGTACGTTAACGATGTGTTAAATACATCATACAAGCTCAGGTCTGTTGGTCTCAACCTAGATGAAGAATGGATAGGATCAATGCTTCTAGCTGGTCTTCCGAAGAATACAAGCCAATGATAATGGGAATCCAAAGCTCTGGGATTCTTATTACAGGAGACAGTATTAAAACCAAAATTCTTCAAGACATTAATCTGGATTCAAGTCAAGATACTGCTTTTGTTGGCAAGAACAAGAAAAACTTTGGGAATAAGAACTTTAAGGTTCCTAAATGTTATAACTGCAACGAATTTGGCCATATTGCTGCTAAATGTCCAAAAAAGAATAAGAACCTTCAAGAAAAGAAGAATGCGATGTTAGGATGTTTTTCTGTCTCGGCTCTTGAAAAAAAAGAATGGTATTTTGACTCGGGAGCGTCAGCTCACATGTGCTCAAATAGTGCATGCTTTTCAAGTAAGATGGAAAATCTTAATTCTGAGGTAATTGTTGCAAATAATTCAAAAATGCAAGTCCAAGGTATAGGTAGAGTCGATATGAAGATATCTAATGGAAAATTCAAAGAAAGTGAGGTTGAATTTTTAGAAGTCCTTCACGTTCCTGACTTATGCATTAATCTCTTATCTGTCTCGAAAATTGTTCAGAGGGGTTTTTCAATGATTTTTTCCAAGAATGGATGTTTAGTAAAAGACCAAAGGGGTAATGTTGTTGCAACTGCAAGCTTGGTGAACAATATGTTCCGACTCAACAGACCACACAACCAAAGTGCATATTTTACAAAAAATGTAACTTCACACTTTGAACTTTGGCACAAGCGTGTTGGACATCCAAGTATCGAAACCACACAAGCTATGATTCCGAAAGTGGTGCAGAATATTGATTGCGATAGCTCAAAAATCAATTGCATCACATGTATCAAAGGTAAAATGGCACGCCAGCCTTTTAACTCAATTGGTAACAGGGCAGAATCAATTTTAGAACTGATACATACAGATCTCTGTGGTCCGATTGAACAAAAATCAATTGGAGGTTCAAAGTACATGCTTTTATTCATTGATGATTTTTCAAGAAAAGTCTTTGCGTTTTTCATTAAAAGCAAGAATGAGGTAGCGGAAAAGTGCCTTGAGTTCAAAAATTTTGTAGAAAATCAGACTGGTAACAAAATAAAAGCCATTAGAAGTGACAATGGAAAGGAATATTGTGAATTTAAGATGAAGAAGATTCTAGCAGATGCAGGCATTCAACATCAAACAACGGTTCCATATTCTCCACAACAAAACGGGTTGGCAGAGAGAATGAATAGAACCATAATCGAAAAAGCACGTTGTCTTCTCATCGAGTCTGGTTTACACAAACGATTTTGGGCCGAAGCTGCAAATACGGCCGTTTATTTAACAAACAGAACACCTTGCAAAGGTACAAAAGAAAAAACACCTGAAGAAATCTGGAGTGGAAGAAGAGTGAATCTGCAGCATCTTAAGGTTTTCGGTTGTCAAGCAGTTATTCACATTCCAAAAGAAAAGCGGAAGAAACTCGATGCCAAGGGAAAAGAAGTAATTTTTGTCGGATACTGCACACACTCAAAATCATATCGCTTCTACGATGTAAAGAAAGAAGAAGTCGTAATAAGTCGAGATGCAGTTTTCCATGATCAAATTTTTCCAAAGGATGGTGAGACAAACGATACATCTTATTGTGATATTTTTACAGGATATGATTCAGTGGGGAATGAAGACGAAATTTCATCAGCGGATTCAAACAATGAAACACCAATCGAAATAAGTGACGAAACGGCAAGTGAAAACAGTTTTCTGGATGCCCAAGATGATTTCATTGTTGAAGAATCTTCAGAAGGAATCATATCTGACAGAGGAATAGGACGATCCACCAGAATAAGAAATCCACCTGAAAGATACGGTTACCTATCGTACATGGCTAACGACAATGAAGATCCAAAGACAGTTGCTGAGGCAATGAAGAGCGAACATATGTCTGACTGGAAAAAAGCAATGAACGATGAATATACAGCTCTTTTGAAAAATGACACTTGGGAAATAGTTTCATTACCAAAAGGAAAGAAAGCCATAAATTCCAAATGGACATCCAAGACGAAAAAAGATGTAAGTGGTAATGTCGAAAAATATAAAGCTAGATTGGTCGTTAAGGGGTATTCGCAACGTCAAGGGATCGATTATCAAGAAACATTTTCTCCCGTCGTAAGGTACACGTCCATAAGGGTACTTTTAAGTTTGGCTGTACGATATGATTTGGATATCGATCAAATGGATGTTGTGACTGCTTTCCTGCAAAGTGAACTTAACGAAGAGATTTACATGAATCTTCCTGAAGGTTTTGATAATGCTCAAAATAAAGTATGTAAACTCAAGAAATCACTGTACGGCCTCAAACAAGCTAGCAGAGTTTGGAATAAGAAATTGGATGAAACTTTAAAGAAAATTGGACTTAAACAATCCAAAACCGATCCGTGTATTTATTACAAGACAAACAGCACAGATAAGACTTTCGTCGCTATTTACGTAGACGACATCCTGATTTTTACAAACAACAAAGATGAAAAAAGAATTATCAAAGAAAATTTGGCTAAATCATTCGAGATGAAAGATTTTGGAGAAGCTAAATTTGTGCTTGGTATGCAAATAACTCGCGATCGAGAAAAGGGAAAGTTATGGATAGACCAACGGACATACTTAAAGAATATTCTCAAGCGATTTAATATAGAGGATTGTAATCCGGTATCCACACCCTTAGATATTAACCAAAAGCTTATAAAAGAAACACATCAACAAAGCAAAGACGAAACTGACTACATGAAAACCGTTCCATATCAAGAAGCTATTGGAAGTATTGTATATGCAGCACAAGTTAGTCGCCCAGATTTATCCTTTGCAGTGGGGGCTTTATCAAGATTTAATAATAATCCTTCAAAATCTCACTGGATAGCGGTTAAACGACTTTTCCGTTACATTAAAGGAACAATAAACTACAAGCTAGAATACACTCGAGACATTGAAGGACGTTTAGAAGGATTTTCGGATGCTGACTGGGCTAGTGACTCAGATAACAGAAAATCAACTACAGGTTATCTCTTTAAATACCAAGGAGGACCTATTTCGTGGAATTCAAAGAAACAACCTACTGTCGCTCTCTCCACCACAGAGGCTGAGTATATGGCTTTAGCCTCAACATCTCAAGAAGCACTTTGGCTTCAATTTTTATTGCAAGAACTAATTCATTGGAATCAACAACTTATATTGCAATGCGATAACAAGAGTGCAATAAACATATCTAAAAACAACGTTTATCACGCACGTTCAAAGCACATCGACATAAGGCATCATTTCATTCGAGATCTTATAGAAGAAAGTAAATTAGAAGTATTATATTTGAAAACTGAAGAGATGCCTGCTGATGTTCTAACCAAAGGACTCCCTGCCACAAAACATAACAACTGTTGTACTCTCATTGGCATACAAGTATATAAATCTAGTGGGGGTGTTGAAAGTTGAGATTTGATACTTTGATTTTAAATACTTTGTTTATTTTATTGTTATCAAATTGTTCTAATTTTTATATGTTTGATTTATTGAAAATAAATATTATTACTGTTCAGAAACTTAAAACATCAAATTTCATGCATAGGTACGGCGAAATAATCGATTCGCGGATCAATGAAATGGCAAAACGATCATTTGCGAAATAAACACTTGACCAAGTAACTTAAAGTGGAGTAGTGAAGGGCATTCAACAATTTGCCAAATGATAGATATTTGCGTATTGTCCCAAAATCATTTCAAACTGAGCAGAAAGAATGAAATGCCAAATAATAATTGCGTATTGATAAGAAGACAAAATGAAAGAATGCAAAGTGTTATTTGCCGAATAAGGTTCGCAAAACAAAAAAAAAAGTTGAAACGACCACGGCGTAGCAAGAAAATGGCAAACGTCTTCTCCCGAAACATAGGTGACCCAGCCCAGAGGAGCCGAATTTAAATACAGTTTAAAAGATTATTATTTTTACAAATAATTAAGTCTAAAATTAAGTCTCTACTATCACTATTGACAGAGAAATCGAGTTTAACACAGGCCAGGGTACACCAAAGTTAGCTTTTTTTTTTGAATTCTCAAAAAGTCATGTCAGAGTAGAGAAACGGACTTTACTGTATCACACTTTTTTTTCTTAGAATATGACAAAGAATCACATTCCAAGTATGTAACACGAATTACGGGACACCCTGCATAAATCGAACTTGAAAAAATATCAATATGTAGATATGTTTTCAAACTGAATTTTGCTACCTTTAAAAAGAATTTTGCTACTCTTTCAACTAATTTGTTACGGTAAATTTTCCCGCAGCAAAAAATATTCTTACATTTTGTTATTTTGATTTCGATCCCCTCTCTTTTCCCCGAACTTTCCCTATCATTTCTTCGTCCAACCATTTTTCCGTTATTTGCTTTCATCTCAGCAATCTGATCGAAACATGGCTTTGAGCAACTGACAAAAATAGGTACGTAATCAGTGGACGAACTGAACTGATGTCGGCGTTTGGTATGTCGAGCCAGAAGCCAAAAAAAAAAAAAATAATACATCATCATCATCAACATTCATAAATTTCATCATTCACACATTTTTTTTTATTCACACATACCTTCATTATCATTATCATCATTTATACAGCTTACATTCAAATATACATACCATCATTCACCCATTATCATCTTTACACTCATCATCATTCACACACGTTTCTATATACACTACACAAAGCAGGATATCACACACACAACACTATACACACACATACACACACATATCAAAGATGTGAACAATCGAAATGGCACGTGTGAACGCCAACGTCATGAGACACACTGTGCAGCGTAGTGCTGCAAGTGTAAACTTTTTAAACTTGCACTTTGTAAAACCGTATCATGAGAATGAAACGTTAATAGTTTTTCCCTTTTCCCCAAATCTGCGCAAGGATCCACCGAATAGGGTAAAGTAGTTCATTTTGGTTTTGGTAGCTTTTCCTCCCTTCTTCAATATTCGAAAAGTTGTAACATAGAGAATTTTTTCCTTCCCTTGGACTCAGTAGAATATATAGTAGAGTAAGGAAAATGCACAGTAGTATTATTTTCAACTTTCAGGAACTTTCATTTTTCTTAACAAAATTTATGGGAGGGGTCTGATCTCGACTCAAGGACTGGATAAGTTTTGGAACAAAACCCCAACAACTTTCTCAGTTCAGTGTGATTGGAAAACTGTGCGAGTGAAAAGTCTCGCTGGAATACGACAACGGAGAGGCATGTTAGCCATAAGGTGATTTGAATTTGCTAGAGAGCCGTGACCGAAAACCTCGAGACACGATTGGCCGATTGTATGAATGTATGTGTGAACTTGAGGGTTGAGAAAGTACAATTGACAAGATCAACCACTTCTTGGTTTGACCTAGTCGATGACAAGTGGTTTTGAGTTCAAAAAAAAAAGAGAAAAGTCAAAGTTTGGGAGAAACTTGGAAATATTGTTTAAGAAAAAGCGTTTAAAGTTGTCAAAAGGTTTTAGAAAAGTTTAGAGTCAGTGGAAGGACGAAAGTTTGAAGGAATAGCAGAAATCGTCAGATGGACGAACTACGAACAGTGTGGAAATTGCTGGATAAAGGAAAGGGGAGAAATGGAAAAAGAAATAAGACGAGTGGTTTGAGCTTTTATCGTGATTTGTGAGTCTTTTAAAAGGAATTTTCGGTTGATCTTTGCTCATCGTTAAAGCTCTCAATCATTATGAGATAGTTTCATTAATTTGTTTACCTTTTAAACGGTTCGTCTAACACTTCGTCATTGTACCATCTTATTGTTGAAAAGATTTGGGTTTTTAATCCCACGTTAAATAAGGTTCTCCCAACAACATTTACTAATAAATTTCTTTAAATCCCTTTTGGGAATCAACTCATTAATAATACTCTATTAAATACTTGTGAACGGATCCTCCAACATCCATTTTGCTTTTGTTCGAGATACATGAAAGTCACTAGTCACACTAACATTTAAAAATGAGACATCGAAAAACTCATCGATACCTACCCGAATAAAAGTCAGAAATCTACCAGGACAGGATTCTACTCATTCCTTTATCCCAACAGCAGTTTCCCGGGATGTTGCTTTTGCAATGCATGTAAAAGTCATGTTATGTATAAGACAGCCTTGTGAAAAAAAAACCTATTAATCATGTTTTCGGGAACACTAACA
Source organism: Melanostoma scalare (assembly GCA_949752695.1). Classification (NCBI taxonomy): domain Eukaryota; kingdom Metazoa; phylum Arthropoda; class Insecta; order Diptera; family Syrphidae; genus Melanostoma; species Melanostoma scalare. The sequence continues at coordinate 122,269,749 of OX456986.1, read as the reverse complement.
TGTATTAAATACTAGCCATATATTAAATACTAGCTGTGCCCGCGACTTCGTCCGCGTGGAATAGTCACTATTCCGGCAGCATTTTTAATTTTTTAGGTTACCTATTTTGCAAATAAGACACATTCATGCGTTTTAGTAAACTATTTTTATATTATTTTATTTCAGTACATTTATGCACACGACGTTCTTCCTTTTTCCTTCTTTTGTCAAATAAAAAGGTTTTGCGAGTTTGATACACTCTTTTAAACTAAAATGACTAATCAGTGGGAATTAAAGAAATACGGGGAATCAATAGTTTTCTAATAACGCTGTTCCAGTCATTATTAAAACTTTTATAATGCCGCATCCCAGATGTGTAATTTGTAGCTGTGTACAATTCTAGATTAGTCATTATTGGCACTGGAACTCCAACTTGCAGCCACTGCTGATAATTCTAAGGAATTGAGAAACTCTATAGGGTATGATTGTGACTTGCTCAGTGTCCATAATATTGTCTTCTGAATTCTGATAGATATTCGACAACATCCCCCAATACGTCAAACATAATTTATCAGTTTATCTTTATATGGTTAACTATCTCATTAGTCGGCGCCGAAAACGACTTTTCACACAGTCATTGCCGATTGCCAATATTTATTTGAAGATCAAGATAGACATTTCTTCTCAGGTCAATTGTGTAATCGACAATTTGACAGAAATCACCTCACGGTGAAAGAACTTTTGAAACCGGTCCAGTAGCTTCAAGGTTCCCGTTTACGTTGCCGTTCCCGTAGGAATGTTGGGAAAACAAATACAGCCCATGTCCTTCTTCAGGCTCAAGACTATCTCTGCACCGAATTTCATACAAATAAGTTCAATAGTATGGGTGGTAGATGGTAACAAAGAAAAACTGACAGACGGAGTTGATTTCGGATCTATAATGTTAGTAAGTACTTCCGTTCCCATGGGAATATGGGGATAAATTGAAGTTAATGTTCTAGACTATCTTTGTACAAAATTTCATTTAAATGTGTTCATTAGTTTGGGCGGGAGATGGTAACATAGAAAGGCGAACAGACAGATCTACTTTTGCATTTATAATATTAGTGATAACCGGTTCCCGTGGGAATATTCAAATGAAATGTAACCTATGTCCTTCTTCAGGTTCCAGATCATCTCTGTATAAAATTTCAATTAAATCGGTTCTGTAGCTTGGGCGAGAGATGGTAACATAGAAAGACGAACAGACAGAGCTTCTTTCGCACTTATTATATTAGTAAGTACTCCCGTTCCCGTAAAAAAAAAATTTTCATAAAGAAACAAATAATAAATTTTTCTTTAAAAATATTTTCACCGATAACAGCACTACTATTTGCACTTTCTGAAAACAAAAGCAAAGCATCTGTTGACAATGTTTTTTTATGTTTTTAAAGATACTTGTAATAAATGGATCTGATGTTAAAAATGCCTGTTCAAAACATCTGTGTTACGGAAAACAGCTTGCAAAAATTATTTGTACCAACCCAAAAAACTCAAAATATTCTACAAAGGGGCGAATTGGGAATAGCAAACGAACTTAGTGATACTGATTCACTATGTCACAAAGAAAAGGATGCCTATTCAAACCTAGCTTTTAAACTGAAGAACTGTCGACAATGGCGGATTTATATTACCATATTGTGTCCTTGAAGTCCATCTGTAGGGTGTTTATTGGAGGCAATTTATTCTTTTTTGGTTTCTCTTCTCTTTGTCGTTGTTGAGCTGGCTTCTTCTTCTCTTGGTTGGAGATCGTTGTCGGGCTTTTTAGCCGCGGTCCCAAGTGGTTGCTCAATTGAATTGAATTGAATCTGTATTCTGTTCAGCTTTTGATACTGTGGTCCCGAGTTGCTGCACGGACGCAGTTGTTGAGCAGCTCTCTCCGTTTCTCTACAGTCTTCCTATTTCTGCGGGCCTGTTCTCTAGTCGTCATACATAGCTTCATTTTGCAAGTTCTTCGGTGTATTTCGTATTTGTGAGCGACGCAAGTTGTTCATTCTTTTACTAAGCTACTACACTTATTAGAAATCAATGATTTTACTCTCTGCTAAAGCACGCACGGATAAGTGTAAACACAGCTAACGTCACTAGAACGTTTACGCGCCCTCGAAGTTGACGAACGACTAAGAACAAACAATCAGTACAAGAAAAAAACCGTAAAAAAAAGAAGCATGATGTCTCTGAGATCGCAGTGGAAACTCTTTCTCTTTTTGCTGCTAACCTTCAAAGATAGACAACCTATCCGAACACAGCTCATTATAACTATAGAGCCCTTTAATATAAAATTCCCCTAAATACAACGATCACTATTTTTTAATATGTGGTTCGAAATTTAATATAATAATACTATTGTTATTAATAAAAAAAAAATCCTTCTATTTAACTGTGGAAGCAGTGCTTAAATCTATTCTTTTGTTTTATATGGCCTAGTTTTTTCAGGTATTGATTAGATATATGTTAATTTTAAGAAAAACGTGTTAATTTACCCTGTATCCCTGTAATGCTCTGGCCCTACTAAAAAATACGAAATATAGGTAATAATTCTCAGAGCGGTTTCAAGTTTTTCTAGTTTTTTTAGTTTAGTTTTGCTAATATAACAAATATTTTGTTCTTTAAAATAAAATATTTATACTTCAGTTAGTTAATTAAGATAAAGCGTTAATAAAAACCATAATGATTAATAAGGCTTACCATCACCACGGAAGCTTGTTTTTAAGAATAGCATATTTTATGTTAGGAGAATATAATTTCGTTATGTGGTCTCAACCTTTTTCACTTGTTAGTTCTCTTTGAGGAATGGCACCAGATGAAAAAAAGTGGGCGGGGTAGCCAGTATAACCAATACTTTGGCCTCCAAGAACAGTATCTAGTGTAGGCCTTCCAATCATCTGTTCATGACCTTCAATCGGGGACACAAGAACTGGGTTGTTTCCATAATTTGTGTGGGTGGGGTCCTTTGTCCCAATTATGCTGAAAACATCGGTTTCGTGTTTAGGCTTGCCTTGTGGTATGTCATTAGGATCCTGTTCATATTGATCATAAAGGTTGTAGAATCCAAGGTTAGGGTGATGTTGGCCTGGATTTTGATTAAATGCAGTATCATATGGGCTTCCAATGGGAATAAACGTTTCACCATTTTGATTTTCAAATTTCATATTAACTATATCTTGCGCTTGTATTTTATTAGGTTTTTTAGATGGTTTTTGTCGTAGGTCTTTTGGTTTTTGAAAATTATTTTCATTAGGAGCTTTCCCATCAATAGTTGGATAAAACGCGTCTGTTGAGCTCATATTTTTCCCAAGGTCTGTTTCCTCACTAACTTTTGGCTCTTGATGTTCTGACAGTAATGAGGTTAAAAAGAAACAAAAAGAGGAAAATTGAGGAAAAAAGTTAAATTAAAATATTTTTAAGTGCAAAGTGAAATTTTTTAAATGAATATAGAACCTGCATTATGTTAAATCTAATATCTATATATGGTCATATAAAGAAAGCTTAAGATATTTTACTAAACGAATTTTTCGATTGCCGACGAACACACCTAATTACATGTTGCATGTGGAAACTACAGTACCTCCATTGTTTTTGAATGTTCTCAAATTACATTTTGATAATGTATTGAAAGTGATGGAAATGGAAGAAGAAAGGATACCCAAGCTCGTTCTCAAGAGGATAATTCAAACAAAAGGAAATCTTGTGAGAAAGTGGGAAGAGTTAGGAGCTGAATTCGATGTAAGCGTCCTCGTGCATGCGGATATTAACGCGAGTGACTTGAGATGCTGTTTTCAGAACATATTAAAAGGAGCAAGCCGCTCAATGTTTGATGCATGTATGTTGGAAGCCCAATCTTCTGAGCACATGATGATTTACAGCAAGTTAAATTTAAATCTGCAAGAGAATACATACTTCCTAAACCGATTTCCTCTTAACATGATAAGCGTTATACTTAAAATTCGAGGTGATTCAAGATTCAAGATTCTTTATTTCCGTTTTCAATTCCAAATTAAATTTCTTAACAATATATTTAAAAAATGTAATTAACAAAACAAAAAATAATTTGAATATTTAATATTTCAAATGTCTAAATATTTGAGAAAAATTTTAAAAATTAATAACAAGATATTCGAAATTCTGAGTTTGGAATAATGAAAACGATAAAGATGCACTTTGTGGTATAAACAACCAGTAGCAAGTGCATGACTATACAAAACTTAAGAACATTAATGAATAAAAAGCCAAAAAGTGTGAAAAGAGGAAAAATCGCAAAATAAAGATCTGTTCGAAAAGGAAACAGTAAATATATTCTCGGAATTGAAGAGCGAAGATTGATTGATTCGTGTTAGTTAAACTTGAGCAAAAGAAAGAAATTTATTATTATGATATCACCTGAAGAAGAGTTTCCACCTCAGATCTTGAAAGCAACCAAGCCTTTAGCTTTTTTAAGAATTGGTTGCTGTGTGATACCAGACAAGAAACTTCAGGCGGCAGTTTGTTATAAATGTAAGGTGCTATAGAAGTCAGAAATCGTCGACAGTGCTCTTTGTTAACCCTAGGAACGTCGACTGTGGACCCATTTCTCAATGAATACACACAGTTTCTTCTATATTGAGGATGACCACTTCTGACAAAGAATATTTTCAAAACTTTGAAGATATAGAAATATCGTAGAGGAAGAATGTTAGATGCTTCTAATAAGGGCAGAGAGGGTTCGTACCTATTTTTGTGTAATAATAACCGAATTATTTTTTTTTTAACTATAATAATAGGTTTTAGGTTACTTATGAACGCACTGCCCCAACAAGCAAGACCATACTCAAGCCGTGATTGAACTAAGGCAAAGTAAATTTCATGGAGTAATTTTTGAACAAGTTTGCGAAGGTGAAACATTTTGTTTAATGAAATGTAAAGGATCTTTTTTAAAGACATAATGTGTGATTTCCAGTTCAGTTTATTATCTAGTGTTACTCCTAAGTATTTAAAATCTTTTACAAATTCAAGAGCAAAGCATTGGCTTGTGCAGTCAATTTTGTCACAGTTAAAATGATGCGAGATAATTTTATCAATGGCTATATTCAGGTTGGACAGAGAAAAAAACATTGCTTTTGACTTAGTGCTAAGTAAAAGTTGATGATAACTAAGCCAGGTGTTGAGTACATTTAGATCATTACTAATTACTTCACGAATGGTTAATAAGTCATTACTTTCATATGAAAAAGCAAGGTCGTCTGCATATCCAATCAAATGGCCGTTTATTGGTAACTTGAAAACTGAATTTATATAGACTAGGAAAAGAATTGGTCCCAGAACATACCCCTGTGGTACACCAGTACTAGGACATTCTTCCTCATGGCTTAAGTATTCATTTACTTTTACGCATTGTTTCCGATTGACCAGGTATGACCTAAACCAATCAATTAAATTTCCTCTAAAGCCGGCACTTTCAAGTTTTTGTATTATAAGATCATGTTTAACCAAATCAAAAGCCTTAGTTAAATCTAGGAATACTGCTACAGTTTTCTTATTATTGTCCAGTGCATTATAGATTTTTCCTAATAAGACCAAAATAGCATCTTCAGTACTTCAGTGAAATACTTAAACTGAACTATATTCCACATCGACCAGAATTGTCAATTTTGTGCGAACTCTGTAATCTTAAAGAGGGAGAAGATGTATTTCATTTCATCGGAAGATGCCCAGTTCTAAGAGAATTCCGAGTACGACACTTTGGCAGAACTTTGATGGATATGAACGAAGTCCTTAGTATTTTGAATGGCGATTTAGGCTGGGAAGTTTTATATAACTATACAGTAACTGCACTTAGATATAGAACACGTATAATTGAGGGTGATTTTTAGTTAATGGTATGGAAATTGTATAAGATATAAAAATGAAAAAAGAATAAAAAATGAAAACAAATGTCAATCTGGTAGACGGCCCTAGGCCAAACCAAATAAATCTTAAGGTATAATTAATCATTGTAAAATATTATTAAATTTGATAGTTACAAATAAAGATTCTATTAACTAACTAACTAACTAAAGAAAGCTTAACGAGTATAAACACATAGCTTTCAGTATATTATTATTTAATCGCCCGAAATTTTTAATGTAAAAATAAACAGCAAAAAGCGCTATGTTTCAAAAGTTCAAAGTACCTACCTTCAGCAGAATTGAAAGTGAACAACGTGAAAAAACTTTACATAATTGAATTAAAAAAAAAAAACGCATGAAAGCTTTCTTGAGAGCTTCGCATTAAAATATAAAAAACTAACTGAACCGCCCGGCGTTACTCAGGTCTTTAGTTTTAAGATTCCCGTTCTCGTTCTTCCGCTTAGTTCCCAGCCCCGTTCCTCGGGGAATATCCGGGCTTTTTTATTACTTTTTTCCGTCATAAAGAGGCTTTTCCTGACAATAACAAATATAACAAAAAAAAAAATAAATTTGTCCAGCCGTTCATGCGTGATGGCGTGAAGGGATATAGTGATTAATTTTTATATATGTAATATGTATATGTATATAGATATACGTAATAGGATTGTCAGAAATATTTTGAAGAGATAGATGCCCTATTACTCTAGATCTTTTTGAACAAAAATGAAGAGTACAAAACTGGGTATGGAACATCATGTAAGCTTAAACTTAAATTGCTTGATCTAACAATCTAACTAAAACAAGGAGAAAGAGGTTATATTGACTGCTATTATACGGTGCAATTTGTTGCACGAAACTGTTCGAACACCATAAGTGCAAAAGAGAACGAAAGTTCGAAAAACAGAGATGGACAATGTGCTACCGTGTGTCGCATGGGTTATGGTTTCGTGAAACAGCTTTGACGTTTCTCTTTGGGTGGGTTCGAGAACCTATCGGATAGCCTATTTCGGAAAGCCAGATTTCGCAGACAACAGCTGTGAAATACTAAAATTCGAAATTTGGAAATAGAAAAACATTTAAAATATCATTGCTAGACGATTATAACTTATTTTTTTAATTTCCCATCTGTTTTAAAAGACTCATGCTGAAATAAATGCACACCAAAACAAAAAATCAACATGAAAAGAAGTAAAAATAAATTTTCTATCAGCTGATCACTTGAATAGAAAGGTATACCAAATATACTCGGATACCTTTAGATAGCTTTTTAGTTGAAATGGGTGTGTGACTCTGATAAAAGTTTAACAAGTAAACAACAACAACAAGATATCCAGATACGATTCTCGAACGCCCCCTTTGTCTTTGTTCGTGTTTTTGTTTATTCTGTTTAATTTGGTTCAAAAATAAGAAATAATAGGTACTAATAATAATGACTTTTTTGTTTTTCAATTGCAAATAAAAGAGGTTTTAAAGCAACCAGGCAGCAGGCACTGCTAGATAACTATTTTTCCCCAAAAATAAAAACACCGAATGAAAAATAAAGAGAAATGTGAAACTAGTTTCATGAAACTGGATTTCATCGTGTAATTACACTTGCGACACGGGATGACAGAACAAAGAAGAATTCGAAGTAGTTTCGTGCAACAAATTTCACCGTATAATAGCAGTCATTGCAATCAAACTTTACTTAGCACTGCCACGTTAACTTTTTTAAAGAGAACACAAATTAAATTTTTCGCTAAAATTAATTAAAATCCAAGTAATTTGAATATTAAAATGCACAAGCATTTGAATCTGTTTTTTTTTTTAAATACATATTTTTGCAACTAGTATCTATGTATGTATGTGCAATCAAAAAATTAATTGCAATAATTACTTTTTAAATCCGATACTGTGTATCCACCTGAAGATAGACTAGGTAACATTCCAGGATTGTTTAGTGAGCTTAGTAGTGTTTGTAAAAAGAAGTTTTCAACTGATGTTTTCTTCTTTTGTTAAATGGAAATAGTAAAGAGCTAGCAACGTTTTCGTGAAAGAATCTTAGGTTGACTCGTTATGTTTTCCTTCGTGCTTTTTCGGTTAGAGACTGGGCTATCTGGCTGGCTGTAGCGGTTGCGCTTACTTGTGCGCATTCTACCTGTACAAGTGTTAATTGTAAGTAAACCCTACAGAGCAAATTGAATTTATAAACACAAATATTGTCAATCTATTTGATCAACATGGCCCGAGAGTAAGAACATTTTTTAGACATGGGCAACAGTCCTGGTTTACTACTGAAATTCAACAGCTAATGCTCAAGCGGGACCAAGCGTATAGACAGTGGAACAAATTTAAAATGTTTGTCTTTCATGATATGTACCGTACTTTGCGTAATGAAGTTGTTTCTAAGATCCGAACAGCCAAAAGGCAGGCCTATAGTAAAAGATTTAATTTGTCGTTGAATGGGAAACAACTTTGGAAGAACTTAGAACTTGATGAACTCTTTCATTTCACAAGGGTATATGGTACCGATGTGGTATAGAGAGTATCATATCGATCAAATCAAATGCAATAGGAATTGATGAAGTTCACACTGTCTTCTTCAAAGCAATACTCCCAAAATTTTACCATTCATCACTCATATATTCAATACAGTGCTTATGACTAGAGTATTCCCTAGCCAATGGAAGTTATCAAAAGTAATCCATATTCCTAAGTGTCGCGTTGGTAATGATTTCAGGCCCATTTCTGTGTTGTCGTTCTTATCGTAAGCATTTGAAAAAATAATGCAAAAACAAATAAGCTCTCATCTGCGTACACAACACATTCTATCGCCTGTTCAGTCGGGCTCTCGACCTTAACACAGTTGCCTTATACAGCTCTTACAAATGTAGTAGACTCTTGATAAGGATCACGTCAAATTTCTCGTGCTCATATTTTCGACTCGACCGCTCAAATTTTCCCACATTGTTGCCGAATGACTCTGCAATTGAATATCTCTCTTCTCAAAAAGTGTATGTAATTTGCCCTTTGACAATTTATTGCGATACAAAACTTTAATTTTGCTTCATAATGTTATGCTAACTCATCAGCCTTGCTCCCTCTTTGAAAAAATTCACATATCCTCATCTAACAGATCGGAACAAATTATACTTCCTCGATTTTCTTGTTTGACGTCAGAACGGCAATTTTTCATCAATGCTAGTAGTGGAGGTCCGTAAGCTTTTTACCTAAATTAAATTTTTTAAAACATTATTAAAAATCAACTAAGCCACTTACTCTCTCATACTTTGATGAAAAATTTTAATTTGAGCTCACTTAATGAAAAGTTTTTGAAAGATCAAGCCTCAAAATCAAAATTTTGAAAAAAGAAAATATTTTTTTCTTATTTAAATTTTTTACATAATTTTGCCCCATTAAGGGCCATTTTTTCTTTTCATATTCAATGTTTTTATTACTTTTTACTCAAAAGCAAAAAACCGAACAAAAAAATTTTTCTTGGTTTAAGAGAAATTTAAAAAAAAAAAAAAAGGTAGTTTTTTCCAGAAAACAAAATGTCGTAATCTCCCGCTAACTGAACTTTCCCGGAAGTGAAATTTTTCAATTTTTTATCTAAATTGTAATTGAAATGAATTGATTTTGTCCTATTTACTTATTCAAAGTGTATTTTCTAACTTTTAAATAATATTGTATTAAAATTAAACACATACTGAAATAATTAAAAATTTTTATAAAAAAAAAAAACAAATAAGAAATGTTTGCTTGACAAACCTATCCAAAGTCATTATGTATTCCGAAATTTTTCCAAAATTTGCTTATAGCTACTTACATAAAAATTAATATGCAGGTAGGATGCGCACAAATAAGTGCACTTGCTACAGCCGCACCAGCCAGTTAGCTCAAACTCTAACCCAAAAAGCAAAAAGGACGAGATGATAAAACGTAAACAATGTTAGATTCCATTCTCTCTCTTCACTCTCTTAAGCATGCGATCAGGACAAAGTTTTCAATAATTTTCGTGTAGCTTTTGTTGAAACCAACTAATAGAGAAGTCTTCATATTGTATATCAAACTGCATAGTTTTCACGTAAGTTTGGTGTACCTAATTTTGAGTCAAATTGGTCTAAGTGCCCAATGGAAATATAGTATGATAAAGCTAAGGCAGTTGCTCAGTGCAACTCCGTAAACCTTGAAGTCTCTTTTACTGATAAAGGCAGTCATTAATTAAAGAATATATATGACACATAGATTTTTTTTAAGTGAGGAATTTTAGAGCTGAGACAATGTAAGTATTTTTTTATCTGATAGGAAGTGTCTATATGCGCACCCACGGTGTGGGTCGTGTTGGTTAGTTTAACACCAAATTTTCTTAGTTTTTTCTGATTACAAGAAGTTTCCTGTCACTCAATCTAAAATGAGCTCATTGCGGTCGCTTCAGTTGAAAATCTCCTGTCATTGCCAGAGTTCGCGCAAGTTTGAAGATGCTATTAGTTTTGTCATTGAAATACAAAGTTAAAATAATTCTATTTTCAAATAAATACTTCTTCATAGACATTTTCCAATCCATATGGACGATTATCAAAAAACTTTTGATTTATTTACATATAAAGATATTAGTTACTGTGTGTGTTGTTGAAGAAGCTGATTCCTCTTCGGTTTTTTTCGGTCACTGTTTAGCCCAATGAAATGACTTATTTCGTTAAAAAAAACCCATTTACTATTCAATAGCCCAAACACTAAGTGCGTTACCTCTCCACCGTCTCCTCCCCCACATCACTCTCGTAGTCTCAGTGTCTGCACACATTTCTTCGATTTGATAATCTCTTATCTTATCTAGGCAGTGTGTGCTGTGCAGTCAATGAGGCTGTGGGCTTGTTAGGTGGATAGTCGATCAACGGTGTTGATTCCGTTGGTGAACCATAATCAAGTTGCTGGGTGGGCATAACACCGCTAGTAATTTGATTTGATTTTCTAATAAGATCTACACTTGTTGATTCGTCTACGTTCGATATTTTGTTTTATATGTTTTTGTGAGTTGTAATGTTGAGTAAATTTCGGGTCGATTTTAACAACATTAGGGGGCTAAGATCAAATTTCTTTGCTGTGTACGCTCACACTGCAAAATGCAGGCCAGCTGTTTTGGCATTGAGTGAAACTCAGGTGGGTGTTGATTCTGATTCATCAGAGTTCATAGCTTAGTGCCATTATTCTTTGCTTCTCATGGCCTCGCCATTTATGTTCGAAATGATATTGCTTACCAACTTCTACCACAATACAGCCTCTGTTCTAATACGAACTTCAATTTCATGTGGTTAAAATTCACCGTCCGTAAGCAAATCATTCACTATTGTTTTATTTACAGAAGCCCCAATTTAGAAAGCAATTCAACCTCTTACAAGTTTGATGCGCTATCTGACTCCATAATGAGAATTGTTTCCCAATATCCTAACACTGAAATCACAATTGCGGGCGATTTCAATGTACACAATTCTGGTCGGCTTCGACATTCTGGTCAGACAACACCCGAAGGAGAATATGTTGAGATATTCGCTAAGTTAAACGAATTAACTCAACTTGTTGATGAGCCCACCCCGCCACAAGGGTTCCAGATATTGAATGCCATGCGGCCAACACAATTGACCTATTTCTCACTTCTCTTCCCAAATAATACAGGGTTATAGTATCATCTCCTCTAGGCAAATCGGACCATTTTTCGATTTCCATCACGGTAGAAAAAGATAAAGTCCTAAAAGAATTGTGTGGGAATATGAGAAAGCCATTTGGAACGGCCTGAATAATTTCTTTCGAAATTTTAATTGGTCATTGTGCTTTCTCGACGGCTTTCGTAGCAAACGGTCCATTGGTGATTTTATGGCTTATCTCACCAAAAAGTGGAGCCAATCTTTACATTGTTTTGGAGAAAGTAAGATTATCGCGCTTGATATTTCTAAAGCACTTGACAGAGTTTGGCATCAGGCTCTTTTATCGAAAATGTGTGCTTTTGGTGTCGATGAGTCTCTTCTTCGTTGGATTAGCAACTACCTTTCCGACCGTTCAATACAAGTTGTATTGGATGGCTTGAAGTCTGATACCCATTTCATAAATGCTGGTGTGCCCCAGGGCTCCGTTTTGCCTCCGCTTCTAATCCGCTTAACTGTTTTGCTGACGACTTGACCCTCAGCTTTTCATATTCGTTTCCAAATTCACGTCCTTGCTCTTCGGATGTGGAACTGGAACGGTTGCGTATAACAAGCTCATTGAATTCTGACCTTGACAGCATTATTACATGGGGTCTTAAAAACCGAGTAGAATTCAATGCTTCAAAAACTCAATGCTGCCATTTGTCGTTAAGGCTAAACATTCCCCCTTTGCCGTTATCCATGAATGTTACCTACATCCAAGAAACCGAAAAATAGTCAGTATTCGGTATGTGTGTAATCGACGATCTTTGTTGGAATGACCACATATTTAAAGCCGCCAAAAATGCTGCAAAATACTTAGGTCTTAGTCTGGTTTTCGTTCTCATCACTGTTGTACTACTGTGTTCTTGGGTGTAGTGGAGCAGGTAAGGAGAGCTATGGATGATGATATAGTCACGTTCTTGGTCCTTCTTGACTATTCCAAAGCATTTGATACAACTAATCGTAAAATTTTATGTCGAAGGCTTTTGTTAAATTTCAATTTCGCTTCACAAGCAGTAAAACTCATTAACTCATATTTAACCGGAAGAAAACAGGCCGTTGTTTCGGGTTTCCAACTTTCTTTCATTAATACGTGGTGTCCCTCAAGAGTCCATTTTTGGACCTCTTCTGTTTTCAATTTATGTGAATGGAATTGCTTCTCTTATAAAGTACGGGGATGTGGATATGTTTGCCGATGATGTCCAGTATTTCCAAAGCTCACCGTTAGGTCTAATAGAAAACTTTGTAAGCAACATCAAAGAAGATTTGAATGCGATATTGAAGTGGTCGAATGAATGTGGACTTGTTTTAAATCCACTTAAAACAAAGTGCCTTGTAGTATCTAGGAAAAAACTCGACTAAACTTATTTTCCAAATGTATTGTTAAAAAATGTTCCTGTGGAGTTTGTTCATACGGCTAGGAACCTTGTTGTTTACTTTAATAGGACTCTCACCCGGAATGACCACATAAACTCTCCCGTTGGAAAGGCATATGAAGCCTTAAGAACATTATCTACCACAAAAAAATTCACACCAATAGAAACTAGAAAAATGTTGGCTAAACATTGGTAGTTCCAATACTAACATATGGATGCGATTTTTTTTGCAATATGGATTCTGTTTCTCTTAAAAAAATCAATGTCGTCTTTAACAATGTTACTCTATATGTTTTTGACCTAAATAGACATGATCATACCTTAAATTATTCTTCAAGCTTATATGGTGTTGGTTTTATTAACCTTTTAAGATTTAAGAATGACAATCTTATTCAAAATTGTTCAAATTAAACAGCCACCTTACCTCTACAGCTGTATTCAGTTTTTATCATCGAACAGAACCAACCAAATCTCAATTCCCAGTTTTACCTGTCTTAGGCCGCGTTACCATTAGCTAGAAAACATCTGCAAAAAATGTCTGACAGTCTGTCCGACAGTGACTTGCAACTTGCAAGCGAAGCAAGTTCGATCGCGACAGTCCTTGCATAACATATGTATTGTTGAAGAATCTGATTCCTCTTCGGCTTTTTTGGTCATTAGTTAACGCAATGAAATTTATTTCATTTACTTTCCCGACGTTTCGACAGGGTTTGCTGTCTTCCTCAGGTGATCTTTATTGAGAACATAAAATTAGTTGAACAAATTTGAGATTTTACATTGAATAGTATAAATTTGGAATCAGATTCTTCAACAATACATATAATTCCAAACTTGGTCAATCCTTATCAATTCTACTGTCCTTGCATAACTTCTTGCGAGTATTTGCGAGTGCAATAAATTGCAGGTTTGCAGTGACTCGCGACAGTTCTTGCAGCTTACCGAAATAGTTTCGTATATATCGCGGAGGGTACGTGAATGGTGTGGTAGTAATTTGTTTTGCGGATGTTGTTTTTATAATTAAATTGCTTTTCTTTTAATTAATTAATTTTTAATTTTTATACTAATGCTAATTTTTTTTTATGTATGCACAAATATAATATTTAAATTATTTTCTTTTTTTTTTCTAATTCTTACTTTAAATCTTAAATTTTAATCGTAAAATTCTTTGAAATTTAATATTCTTAAATTTATAATTTTTATATACAACTTATATTTAAATTCAATTCAGTTTGTTAGTCAACATAGAGGACTAGAACTAAATTTACTATGTATGGAGATGATATCAAGTTTAACTTTTTGTAAAAAAAAAAAAAATAGAACAATTCAATGCAAACTAACAACTAAGTTTTTATACTCTAGTCCTAATAATAAGTAAAACGACAGACACAAGCATTAAAGTTATTGCTTGGAATGCTATTGGAGTACGAAATAAATATATTGTTACATATTGAAATGTGCATCTATAGCTGCCCTGAATGATTAATTGATACCTAGTGTAATATGTCACTTTTCACCACACTCCTTGTCGTTTGCATAGCAAGCAAACGACAAGCAGTGCACTGTAACTAGTTTTATCATGTTATCTCTTTTCATCTCCATCTTTCTTAGAAGATAATGCTAAAGAGAGCTTTTCTCCCCCAGTTCTTATTTGAGTGGTCTACAGTTGAGTTTAGCTTTAGCTTTAGAGTTTTCTAAAAAATAAAATAATGTAAAAGAACGACTACGAGGCAAATTGTATTCGCCTAATAAAAGTTTAAATTAATAATCAAAGTGTTTTTATTTCAATTGATTGATTGATTAAATTAATATCATAACTGGCGCAGTCGGAAAAAAAAACCGCTCGGGTAAAATCGAAAAAGCGTAGCCATTTTTAACAAAAGTACAAAGCATACGTATTTCAAAGTGAAAAACCTTTAAATGCAGGAAAAAACAAAACTTAAAAACTTAATCTAAAGAAACAATACCTACTAAATTCCAAAAATAAGAAAAGAAAATAGTTATATCCATAAGGATAAAAACGGTATAAAGAAAATACAGCTCAAATAAAGTACAGTTGATGGCGTCTTAAATAGTTGAAAAACAACTCGTCACACGTGAAAAAGCGTAGCGCGTTTTAACAAAAGTACAAAGCCTACGTACTTCAAAGTGAAAAACCTTTAAATGCAAAAAAAAAAAAAAAAAAAAAATAGACTTAAAAACTTAAAAACTTAAATTCAAAAAGAAACAATACCTACCGAATTCCAAGAATAAGAAAAGAAAATAAATCCATAAGAATAAAAACGGTATAGTGAAAAAACAGCTCAAACAAAGTACAGTTACAGACGCGGGCGTCTTAAATAGTTGAAAAACAACTCGTCATACGTGTTCAATAACGTGGAGCTTGTTTGAGTTGCATAGAAAAAAAGTTCGAAACAAAGCAATCAAACCATGCCATAAGGTAAAAGCTTTCTAAGAACTTTGTCAAACTCAATCGAACTTTCTACAAAATAATAAACGTGATTTGAATACATTTAAAAAAAAAAAAAAAAAAAAAAAAAAAAAAAAAAAAAAAAAAAAAAAAAAAAAAAAATCGAGAACTCATTCTCGCACCATAAAAAAAAAAAAAAAAAAAAAACCGAACAGCAATTCTAAATTTAAAAAGAAGATACCTACCTACATATGTGCTTATAACATCTAACAACTAAGAGAAGACATCTACTCCATCCAGACATATACTCTCCATCGTTCAACTTTATCCTCCATCGTTCAACTTCATCCTGTCGTAAGTACATCACTAAATCATCACAATGGAAGCGCTTAACGAGGCTGATAAATTTAAAATTGTTTTAGAGATGAATAATAAAATTCCCGAATTCAATGGCAATTCTAGTTGTTTAGTTCACTTTCTTGATAGAATCGATTCCTTGTCAACTATATTGTCTACCTTCGATAACAGTTCGATCACAATTATTTGGGGGTACATTAAAGATAAAATTGTTGGAAGAGCAAGGTGCGAGCTCCAAAAACACGGGAGGGTAAACGAATGGCCTAAGGTCAAAGAAATTTTAAAAGACAGATTTGGGGAAAGGCTTACCGTTGATAAGCTTATAGACCAAATACGAACGGCTAGAGTTAAAAGTAATATAGAAGAATTTTACAATCACATAAATAACCTTTTGAGTAGAATCAATGATCGTCTTCTCTTAAACAATCAGGACGATAATGTTATTATCGCTTCTAACAATAGAATCGCTTTAGATGTTTTTAAAAACAATTTACCTGAGCCAGCAAAATCGATTGTGCTCGGCCGAAACCCGAAATCGCTTAACGACGCCTATAAAATAATATTAGAAATAGATAACCAAGCAGTCAGACCTACAACGTCTCAAAGCTTCGGGCAGGTAAATCGTGTTCAAAATTTTAATAATAGGCAAGAAAGTAACACTAACCAAAATACTAGAAATTTTAGAAACAATAGTAACCCATACATTAGCAACCCTTATACACCAAGTAGCCAAACAATAACTAGGCCAAATAATAGCAATACACCACAAAATCAATATTACAATAGAGGCAACCATTATATTAGTGCGCAAAGTGGGCAAACAAGAAGATCAAACAGAAACGTACCTCTAAATAATAGTTATGAGCCCATGGACGTTTCCCTTAATCAAAGTGGTAATGAAAACAATCAAAATTCTTATAACAACCGTCAAAATTTTTCTATAAATCGCCAAAACAATTACCCTATATAACCATACAGAACCATATAAGACCTTTAAAATTTATTATTGACTGCGGTGCTGAGTACAGCATAATCAATACCAATATATGCAACCCCAAATGGAAAATCCAATCTAAAAGCCACACTCTAAAAGTACTGGACCGCATTGTCAATACAAATGTAGAATTTAGAATTCCGCTGTTCAGCGAGTTTAACGAAAGTAACTATTTTGTAAATTTTTTGGAATACCCATTTCACGATCACTTTGACGGATTGATCGGAAACAACATCCTTCTTGGTCTTAATCCAATAATAGATTATAAAATTAGGTCATTAATTACAGAAAACGCAACGATTCGAATATATTTCAACGAAGAAGAAGAAATATATGCGAACCTTATCGATCAAAACAAAGAAGTTTTGAACGTTTTTTGTAGTGAAACCTTTATTTCCGACATTTCCGATAGCGTTTTCGCAACTCATCTGACCAGTACTGATGTTTCAAAGTTGAAAACCCTACTTTGCAATTTTAAATCTATTATTTATAAAGAAGGTGATGCGTTATCATTCACAACGAAATAAGACACCAAATAATAACAAATAATAATATTCCCATCTATTCCAAGCTTTATCGCTATCCACAGATCCATTCTGACGAGGTAGATAGGCAGGTTTCTGAAATGTTAAACCAAAAAATTATTGTTCCCAGCAGTAGCCCCTATAATTCGCCTATTTGGGTAGTCCCAAAAAAAGACGACAGAAACGGAAAAAAGCAATGGCGAATCGTCGTAGATTACAGGAAGTTAAACACCCAGACCGTAGAGGATAGATTCCCTATGCCTAACATCGACGATCTTTTCGATAAACTGGGAAAGTGCAATTACTTCTCAACGATTGACCTTGTGAAGGGTTTTCATCAAATCGAAGTTGATCCACGCGACAGAGCAAAAACCGCCTTTTCAACAAAAAACGGCCATTATGAGTTTCTGCGAATGCCGTTTGGGCTAAAGAATGCCCCAGCGACATTCCAGAGACTTATGAACCACGTCTTAAGGGATTTCATAAATAAAATTTGTGTTGTCTACTTAGACGATATCCTCGTCTTTTCCACTAGTTTTGAAGAGCACGTACAATCGCTCAAAAAAATTTTTCAAAAGCTCAAGGAGAGCAATTTGAAAATTCAAATCAATAAATGTCTATTCGCTGATTGGTCTACCAACTATTTAGGTCATACCATAGTAAACAATGGAATTAAACCAAATGAAAACAAAGTCAAAGCAATTACGCAAATGAAAATACCAACTACCACAACAGGTATAAAACAATTTCTCGGAATAACCGGGTACTTTAGAAAGTTCATCAAGGACTACGCTAAGGTGGCGTATCCGATGATAAAATATTTAAAAAAGACAGAAAAATTGAAAGTTACAGACCCTCAGTATGTTAAATCATTCAATACCCTTAAAACTTTATTAACTTCTGACCCCATTTTAAAGAGCCCTGATTTTCACAAAAAGTTTGTTCTTACCTCAGATGCGTCTGCTTATGCTCTAGGAGCAGTCCTTAGTCAAGACAACCACCCTCTTTGTTACGCGTCTAGAACGCTTAACAAACACGAGCTGCACTATTCCACCATAGAAAAAGAGCTTCTTGCAGTCGTGTGGTCTGTGAAATATTTTAGGACTTATTTATATGGCAGACGATTCGTAGTTCAAACAGATCACAAGCCCCTTGTATGGCTCAATGGCATTAAAGAACCAAATATGAAACTTCAACGGTGGAAGATACTGCTCAACGAGTATGATTTCGACGTTGAGTATCTAAAGGGAAAAGAAAATTGCGTAGCAGATGGGCTGAGTAGGTACACTGATAAAAATGAAGTTGAAAACAAGTCGCATGCTTGCGACGAAGTAAGTTTAGTAGACCTCTTTAATAACGAGATTCATGTAAACGACGAGGAAGCAAGGTCGCCAGTCTCTATAGCTAGGAACCATGACGAAGAAGTTATGTCTATGGATGTTACTGTTCACAGCGCATTAGAAGATGAAACTCGTCATATTTACATAACAGAAAAACCCGTAAACCTTTTTAAAAACCAAATTTATCTCTTTTATGGGGCTTACGAAAAAGTTTCAATGAAAATAATTCACAAAAAAATTCAAAATCTCGTTCAAATCGAAAAAGATACTAGTGACTTGCTAGAAATAATGAAAAGATTTTTAATACCAAAGGGTCTCATCTGCCTGTACTGCGACGAATTGTCATTGTTTCTCCGTTTTCAAAATCTTTACGTTAAATACTTCTCAATGAATAAAAATCTTAAAATATTGAAGTCCAGTAATAAACTGACCGATATTTTAGATAAAAATGAAATGATTACAATAATAAAGAACGAACACCTAAGTAAAAACCACCGAGGGGTAAACGAAATGTTCATGGAATTGAAATGTTTGTATTTTTATCCAAAGCTACAAGTCGAAATACATAAATTTGTAAATAATTGTGACGTGTGTAATCTTGCAAAACATGATCGACAACCATTGCAATTCCCAATGCAAGTTACAGAAACAGCCAAACATTTTAATGACATCATTCACATGGACATTTGGTTTCCCGAACGTGGAAAAATGTATCTAACAACCATTGACAAGTTTTCTAAGTATGCCAGTATTCACAATCTAGAAGACAGAAATTGGATCGCCATATTGAGTGCTATAAAACAAAGAATCCAGTTTCTCGGAAAGCCAAATAAAATAGTTTCCGACGGGGATACTTGCATTTTGCACTCAGCGGTCGAACAATTTCTAAGAGAAAACAAGATTGTATTTCACAAAACAACAGCTTCCCTTAAAACTGGAAATGCCGATGTAGAAAGGTTACATGGCACTTTAAACGAGCACTTGCGAATAATGAATGTAGCCAAAGATAGTTCCGAATTAGATGAAAAGATATTTAAAATCATTACTATTTACAACAATACCATCCATTCGACGACCAAGCTTAGGCCATTAGATTTTATTACGAAAAATATTAGTAACAAAGACATTGAATCACTAGCAGATAAATTTCAAAAAGAAAAAGAAAGCAGAGTAAATAACAAAAATAAGGAAATAGAAAATTGCGTAGCCCAATGTTCAAACATTGTTCAAAATAGGACTGTTTTTAAAAACCGACCGAAATATAAGAAGCTCAGTAACTTTGAGCAAGATGCTAATTACGTAGTGGACAAATCAACAAAACGAAACATTAGGTACCATAAAAAGCAATTAAAACGCAAATACAAACATCAGAATTTATAAAAACGATTAAAACACGAACATAAACATCAAAATTCATAGAGGTACGTAGTATGTATGTAGCGATTAGATACCTTTCAAAAAAAAAAAAACAAGTCAAACGTCAAACGTCACTTTGAAATGCGCTTACATGTTGCAGTCAAATTTCTTCTGTCATAAACGTGTTCAGAACTCGTTCACTATTTATTAGGGTGGGAGCACAAAATTGTCTGTTTATATGGCGCACATTTGCACAAATAAAGGGAATGAAATAATAAAAAAAAAAAGATCGCGTTAACGACATATAGTTGCCAATAGAAATCTATCAACTGTTAAAACTTAAAAAGACTGTTAAAAATTAATAAAGGCACAATGTAATTAATGTAATCGTTACAAATAACTGGCTGATCAGTAAATTAAATAGTTCGCAAAAGTTTATAATTATAATTGTGATTAATTTAATTTAAAAACAGAAAAAATGCATTGCTAATTGCTATTTAATTGTTAAAAGGTCAAAATCTTACGAAAAACCAAAAAGGTAATATTAAATAATCTTATTTAACTCATTGATGTATAAGCATAAATGCTATCAAACTTTTCTATTTAATTGTTAAAAAGTCAAAATCTTACAAAAAACCAAAAAGGTAATATTAAATAATCTTATTTAACTCATTGATGTAAAAGCATAAATACTATCAAACTTTTCTTTGAAAGTTTAAATTTAAATTATTGTTTAATTTTTTTTTGGAGACCAAAAAATACTTATTGGGGGAGGTGTTACATATTGAAATGTGCATCTATAGCTGCCCTGAATGATTAATTGATACCTAGTGTAATATGTCACTTTTCACCACACTCCTTGTCGTTTGCATAGCAAGCAAACGACAAGCAGTGCACTGTAACTAGTTTTATCATGTTATCTCTTTTCATCTCCATCTTTCTTAGAAGATAATGCTAAAGAGAGCTTTTCTCCCCCAGTTCTTATTTGAGTGGTCTACAGTTGAGTTTAGCTTTAGCTTTAGAGTTTTCTAAAAAATAAAATAATGTAAAAGAACGACTACGAGGCAAATTGTATTCGCCTAATAAAAGTTTAAATTAATAATCAAAGTGTTTTTATTTCAATTGATTGATTGATTAAATTAATATCATAACTATATTAAATTTTTGATTTTTTTAAATTGCAACGAAGTTGATGTTGCTTTACCGAAAAATGGCTTACCTCTGAAGTCAGACTCCTGATTTTAAATGCTGCGGTTCAATTGGGTGGGGGTCGCGATTTTTATAAGAAAGTAAATTTAGCATTCGCTTCTACCGTTTGTGTTTACACGAATTGTTGACAATGTAGGGATAGGGATTATGTTGAGGAATCAAAGGAAGGTTGATATTATTTCTTTTTACTTTCCTGGTGGTTCTTCATCAGACATCAAAAGAAGATGGCTTAAAACAGACTAACAAAATTTTTTACATTGGGTGGCGATTTTCTGGTAGGTTGTGATTTCAAGGTTGCCTAAGGGCGAATGCCTGGGGAAATATTTTAAAAGACATCCCACCAGCATTACCAATAAATAACTTGTGCAGGTTCTTGTGGTTGTCTTTCTGTCCTCGATTTATTTGTGTGGAATGTCCCATGTCTAGTAACACAAATATAAGAAAAATGTTATATAGGTAGTATTTCTGAAATCTGTTAGAGTAAGAATCGGCAGATTGAATAAATGATAAATGATGAATGATAAACTTCATTGCTCTCGGCTCAGATCACAGTCTGATTTCTTGTGACTTTTTATGGTCGGGTGAAAACAAAGTGCAATATTTCCAGGATTTCAGAAATGCGAATTGGAATTTCGTTAGACCAAAATTCAAAAATAAATTACAAAATGAATCCATAGACCTTGAAAGCATTTACTTCTAAAGATAAAGTAGATTCCGTGATCCAAATTTTGCAGGAGCTTATTATTATTTCTTCAGCTGATGAAAGTGTCCCTAAAAGAGTGAAAAAAAGTACTTGATATAAGATTCCTCCGAAGATTTTGGAACTCATTAAAGAACGGAATCTTTGCAAGAGAAACTGGCAGCGATATCGTCTACCTTCTTCCAGAAGAATGGTATCTTCCTACAGTAAAATCATTTCAAATGAGGTTCTTAGTTATCGCAATGAAAATTGGAATAAGGAACTAAGCGTGATCGAAAAGAATGGTAAACCATACTGGAATCAAGTTAAGGTAGTCAAGGGCAAGAACAAGAAAACTTCTTTCTTAAAAGATTCGTCCATAACTGACTATGCAGATAGTGCAAAAGCGGAAGATTTTGCATAGAATTTCTTGGCAAACCATTTAGTTTCCCAAAACTAAGGTGACAGTCGACAGTGAAACCGATGACCTTGTTTGATTTGCTATATCGAACGTATATTTTTCACTCGAAACGACACCGTTACATCCTTTAATAGAGGAAGAAAGGTAGGAGGGCAATACCAAATAAAAAAATTTTTTTGAAGCGACTATCGAGAATCGGTTTAGAGTTTTCGACTTTAATTATTCACGCGTGCCTTGAGCACTAGTACTTTCCTAATGCCTTGAAAAATGCTTAAATTGTGCCTTTATTAAAAGGCAAAAAAGGCACCAAAGGAAGCTACCAGCTACAGACCCATTAGGTTGCTAAGCAACATGAACAAAGTTTACGAAAAATTGTTGAGGGAGCAATTTTGAAAACTATTTCATAAAACAATGTTTTTCCTAACGACCAATTTGTGAAATCTCACAGCACTAATCATCACACAAAAAAAATCTGTAGCTATTTCAAAACACAGCGCGAACAAGGAAATTCTACAGGAATGTTCTTAGGCCATCAACTATGCCGTGGCATCTTTTGACAGCTTCTAGTCACTTGCCACTGACGATGTTTATCCAGCCATTTTGCAGGAAAGTATAAACCTTCTGCTAACTACTTTGAAAAATATTTTCACTTATAGTTTAGCTCTATAGTTTGCCATGGAGTTGGTATATATGTACCAACTCCATGGCAAAGTTATATCTCCTCTTCTGTGATGTATCTTGATCGACTCTCTACTTGCAATGCTCAATGAATCAAACGTTCACGCCCAAGCATATGCAGACGACGCGACGTGCGTCGCCGTGCTCTCGGTTGGTTCCAGCCTCCAAGCTTTCTGTCCCAGAGCACAGGCTGCGCTTTATATGACACCTGGTGTGTTAGAAACGGTCTCTTCGTCAATCCCCTTAAAAAAGAGGTTGTCCCCTTCATGAGGCGTTGAAAATCGACTGGTCTGACCCAACTTACACTTTAGATTTAGATTAGATAAATTCTTTATTTCATCAATAGTACAAGGTTTTTTTAAGAAAAAGGACATGGCAAAACTGCCATCTGCCTGAAACGACATTTGGTATGATTTTTAAAGAATAAAAAATAGGAATAGGAAAAATGTAAAAATACTACTAAAATAAATATAAATACAATAGTTACTTGAATAGATTAAGACTTGGTAATGGCATTAATTATGCATTTTTTAATTAAAAAAATATGGAAATAACAGTTTTCGAACGATTTAAAACTTTCAATTTTACGTGATTTGAAACACAAAAAAAAAACAATTTAGAATATAAAACGGGATTTGTATAAAAGAAACTGCAAAAACTGAAAAAGAAAATTCCCTGACTTATGGGAAACTGTTGCGATAAATAAGCGCATATTTGCAAGACTTAAACAAAGTTATCCAACCCAGAGACCCATTTAAAACTTCATAAAGTCGTGATAATGACATGAAACTCTCCTGGAAATATAAACGACGAATTTCCTGTAACATTGGACAAATAGCCAAAAAGTGATAAATATCTTCTTTCTCTCTTCTGTTACAAATACTACAATTTCGCGGTAGATTCTCTCGGTATGGTATGAAGTTAAGATGTAAAATTTCAACTCTAGCTCGAAAAATGGTCCCTATAATAATAACTTACACTTAAAGGTGTCCCCTTTTTAAACGAAATCAAACATCTCAGAGTAATCCTAGACCACAAGCTTCTTTGGTTTAAACATGTCGAGTCTAAAATTGCTAAAGCACTGTCAGTCTTCTGACAATGTAAAGGCGCCTTTTGCAAGACATTTTTTTTTTGTTTTATAATTAACGCGCACATCAAGGGGTTATGAATACCCTCATAATGTCATAGAACACAGTGCGAGCATTTAGGAAAATAGGAGAGGATTTGAAAGGAGACACCGATGCACGTTGCTTTTGAATATTTGTGAATCGTAATGCAGGGGAAACACAGAGCCAGGTAAAGCATTCCACATTCGGGTGGTGCGACTGAAATACGAATCTCTATACTTGACTGTACGTCCGAAGTTGGGCTCAAGGTAAAACTGATGAACATTCCTAGCGAGGCGGGTGTTGCGGCTAAATTGTTTCAGGGGAGGAATGCAACTGGCTACTTCACTAGAGCACTGCTTGTGAAAAAAGCGATAAAAGAGAGTCAGACAGGCAACGTTTCGACGATGTTCAAGAGAATCAATTGATTCTACGATTGAACTATCACCTATCAATTGTAACGCTCTATTTTGTACCCTATCAAGTAGGCGCAAAGATGTTTGAGATGCACCTGAGCAGATATGGGAGTTATACTCCAGTTTTGGGCGGATGACGGCCTTATAAATTGTAGCCAGGTCAGAAGGGGTGAAGAATTTCCTGCATCGTCTCAAGAAGCCTAAGCATTTAGCAGCGTTTTTGGCGACTTCAAATATGTGGCCATTCCAACGAAGATCACCGTTTACACACATACCAAGTACTGACAGCTTTTCGGTTTCTTCGATGCAGGTACCATTCATGGGTAATGGCAATGGGGGAATGTTAAGCTTCAACGACAAGAGGCAACATTGAGTTTTCGAAGCATTGAATTCTACTCGGTTCATAAGACCCCATGTAACAATGCTGTCAAGGTCAGAATTCAATGAGCTTATCATACGCAACCGTTCCAGTTCCACATCCGAAGAGCAAGGACGTGAATTTGGAAACGAATATCAAAAGCTGAGGGTCGAGTCGTCAGCAAAACAGTTAAGTGGATTTGAAGTTTCAGACAAGAGATCATTTATGAAAATGAGGAAGAGAGTTGGAGACAAAACGGAGCCCTGGGGCACACCAGCATTTATGAAGTGGGTATCAGAATTGAAGCCATCAAACACAACTTGTATTAAACGGTCGGAAAGGTAGTTTCTAATCCAACGAAGAAGAGACTCTCCGATACCAAGAGCACGCATTTTCGATAAAAGAGCCTGATGCCAAACTCTATCAAATGCTTTAGAAATATCAAGCGCAATAATCTTACTTTCTCCAAAACAATGTAAAGATTGGTTCCACTTTTCGGTGAGATAAGCCATCAAATCACCAGTGGACCGTTTGCTACGAAAGCTGACATACGGAGAGTCATTGAAGACGAGCGTTGGGACCGATAACGTGGTCGAGTTCTTTATGTTCTTCACAAAAGACCAAAAGTTTTTACTTCCTTTTGGACACAATAGTATTTTTTGCCTTCCTTTTTGGTCATGTAAAAACTTAGCCCTTTGTATCTGAGCATTACAGCTATTTCTGGCCCGTTTGAACAAATTTCGGTATTCTAGAGTAGGGTTATCTTTAAATTTACGAAAACTACTTTCTCTACCCCTAATCGCCTCTTTACAGCTTGAATCAAACCACGAACTCTCTTTGGGGATGATGCTTTTTGTTCTGTGAGGAACAAAATTTCTCATGCCGTTGAGAATATCGTTAGATATCATATCAGCTGATGCATCAACGTTTCCGTCGAGAAAGCACAATGACCAATTAAAATTTCGAAAGAAATTATTCAGGCCGTCCCAATTGGCTTTCTCGTATTGCCACACTGTTCTTTTAGGGAATTTATCGTTTTTTACCGTGACGGAAAGCAAAAAATTTACCGATATGACACAATGGTCTGATTTGCCTAAAGGAGATGATACTACAACCCTGTATTTTTCGGGATGAGAAGTGAGAAATAAGTCAAGAGTGTTGGCCGCATGGCCTTCAATATCTGGAACCCGAGTGGGCTCATCAACAAGTTGAGTTAACTCGTTTAACTCAGCGAAGATCTCAACACACTTTCCTTCGGGTGTTGTCTGGCCAGAATGTCGAAGCCAACCAGAATTGTGAACATTGAAATCGCCGCGATTTCAGTGTGAGGATAAAGGGAAACACCACATGAAATTAAAGTTCGTATTAGAACAGAGGCCGTATTGTGGTAGAAGCTGGTAAGCAATATCATTCCGAACATATACGGCGAGGCCATGAAAAGCAAAGAATAATGGCACTAAGCTATACCCAGGCAGGTTGAACTCTGATGAATCAGAATCAACACCCACCTGAGTTTCACTCAATGCCAAAACAACTGGCCTGCATTTTGCTGTGTGAGCGTACACAGAAAAAAAATTCGATCGCAACCCCCTAATGTTGCTAAAATCGACTCTAAACTTACCCGACATTACGATCCACAAAAACACACAGAACAAAGTATCAAACGCAGACGCTTAATCTAAGTCCAATCAACAAGTGAAGATCTAGTTGGAAAACCAAAAACAAGTTACTAGCGGTGTTATGCCCAGCCAGCAGCTTGATTTTAGTTACCCAACGGAATCAACACCGTTGATTGACATGTGGTCCTTTGGATCTATACGGCTATGATAAGACCAATCATCTCCTATGCGTCAGTTGTTTGGTGGAATAAGCTCTCGCGTAAATACGTTATTGCCTCGTTTGCCAAACTTTAAAGAACAGTTTGTCTTGGTGTTACTGGGGCCTTCCCCAGCACACCGGTAGCTCCTCTCGACGCACTGCTGAATGGGAGATTCCCCTTGATACCTACATCATGGAGTGTACTCTCAAGACCATTTCTCGTTTTAAGGAGATGTGGTCTCTGGCACAATTCGCACTGGAGCTTTGAGGACCTCGCAAGCAGCATATCTTTTAACTCACGTCTAATGGACATACCGTCAGACACGATGATCCCAAGGCTCAAACTGCGTCAAAAATACTCAGTCAACTTTCCTTCGGATCAGGACTGGTTCGCTCCAGAATCTGAGCCTGAAAAAAACTGTTATGTTATAACTGTTATTGACCAAACGCTGGTGCTTTTGTGGAGAACGACGACGTACGGCTGCACCTCTTTCCAAGCGAAGGCGTATCCTAATGTCTTTAAGCCACGTTACGAACAACGACTGAACAGGCAGAAGAATCTGTGTTTGCAGCGACAGCCAAGCTGTGCTTAAGGCCCTTCTTAACTCTCTAACTACTTCGAAAGTGATCCTGGAATGCAAGAGATCTCTGAATGCGGTCGGAAGATTGAATTCTTTGAGTCTCATTTGGGTTCCAGGCCATCACGGCATAACCGCATAACTGGAAATGAGATCGCCGATGAACTCGCTAGGCAGGGATCTCATACAGCTTTCTCAGAACCTGAACCGTCGCTAGGTCTGCCAGCGTCTTCAGTGAGGGCTTCAATCAACGATTGGATCTGCCAAGAGCGCAACCGTAAATGGCATGCCTCCATTGGATGCAGACAGACCAAACGTATGCTCCCCAACGTAAATTGGAAGACTGCAACATTTTTGCCATCCCGTAGCAGAAAAGACTGTAGAAAGCTTATTGGCGTTGCCAGCGGGCACTTCTCTTTTGCCAAGCATTTAAACGTGTTGGGCATTGGTGATACCACGCTCTGTGAATCTTGTGGAGAAGATGAGGACATCGCAGAGCATTTCCTCTGTGAATCATGAGGTTTTAGATACTCGGAGTAGACATGGTGAGAGCTGGTAACTTAGGCTCCTTACCCTTTCAGCGTCTTTTGGCTTTTGTCCGAACATCTGGAAAGCTATAACAAATAGAAGGTTTCTATCTGGTAGTGCAATGGACCGGTATTTATGTCTAAGTGCTGCAGCTGGTATTTAAAAAACCGCCAACAGAAAAAAAAAGTACAAGTTTTAAGATCTTGCCGAAGGATGTTTTGACGAAAAGTTTTAAATATATCAGCAATACCGTTTTGAAAATATTCAAAAAAAAAAATTTATAAAAGTTTCAAAATTAAAAATTTTCAAAATGTTTATATGCAATCTTTCTTAAGCCACTTACGACTTTTTAAATATAAAATCGTGTTAAAATCGTGCAAGCCATTAACGAGTCGGTTTTGAAAAAAACGGTATTAAGTATGGGGCGCACTGTTTTTAGACTTTTTCCAAAAAAAAATTTGTACATCGCTGGAGATTTCTAAAAACAAATAGAAGATTAAATGTCGGAAAAATCCAAACCAATTTTTTTCTCTCGAAAATGAAAACCACGTTATATACATTAGACTGGTCCAAAAAAGGGACTAATTTATTTTCTCAATGCAATTTCATTTATACCTTCGAGGAGGTGTAAAAAGATGACTGTTAAAGGGAAAGCTCTCAATATTAATATTTTAGAGGTCGCTCATCGCTCATTTCCATTTCGCATACAAATTTTATGGGAAAAAAGCTTTTAAATTTTGGAATTTTATATTTCGGTCTAGAAGCAAAGTTCCCGGATGAGCGATATTTTCATAGAAAATTAGTTATTCTACAAAAAAGGTTTCTTAATTTAAGTTTAATTTAGAGTAAATTTAAGTTTATTTTCTTGATTTCTGACAAAATGTTAAAACGTATCACTTAAAATCATAAAATCATTCATGAAATTAGTTGCTCTACAAAAAAGGTTTCCAACGAACCTTTCGTCTTGCTTTCTCCTTTATAAAAAAGATGTTGATTTGTCTGCATACGTTAACTTTCGTCTTGATGTCCCTGCATGTCTCATCAACGATGCCCTAAATGCTGATAACTGGCCTTTCAATGCGCATGTGAGAAATTTTCATTTTATTCCAGGAAACGAGAGTAAGGGAAATGCACAAATGTAAACAATGACTTGAACTCTCATTCTTCTTCGTTGTTTTCATCTGTGTCCGATGTAATATCTCTTTATTACCAAAATGCTGGAGATATGAGAATTAAAACAAATGATGTTTATCTCGCCATCTCTCTACATGAAAATGATATACTCATACTCACTGAAACGTGGCTGAATGACAATTGTTGTTGCTGAAACTGTTGATGCATATTATAGGTACTGTTTATCGTATTGATCGTAGCTGTTTGACTGGCAAGAAACGTGGCGAGGGAGTAGTAATTGCTGTACGATTAATTTAATTTATTTGTACTAGATGATTTTAATTAAGGAGACAAGATAAAGGTCTTATCACGATTGCCAGTTTGGTCATTTATGTCCAAATCTGGTCATTATTTTTTCACTTGGTCACATGGTCACTTTTTATTCCATTTGGTCATTTCAACGAAATGAAATAAGAGAAACCCTTCAGTTTATAGGTATACGTAAGGCAGTTTTCTTATCGAATTATGTAAAAAGTGCATCAATAAGTTCGTTCGTTCAAGCCCAACGATTGCTATGAGGTAGCCGCAATGAATTCTCTTGAAAAACCTCAGTTTACCCTTAATACCACTCTAGGTGTTTTTTGAGATCTGCGCTCGCCTTGAAGTAGAACTAGGATTTTGCAGGAGAGGATTCAGGTAGCAAACACTAATATCAAATGACACGTACTTTCTTCAAATGACCGGCATGTGTGGTGACTTCGTGATTAAATCTGTCTTACGAACTGAAAACCAAGGATTTTTGGCAGCTGGGCATGATGCTGCACAGCTTGTTTCTGTCAATACTGTCATACGCATGTTTTTTTCAAGATCTCTCGTGTGCTGCACGAATTTGTTGACATGGGGGGTTTTCAGACTTTCACAAAGACAAGACATCGCACCTGACGTTAAGGAGGAGTATTCCTCTATAATTGGTGCAATTGTAAGATTTTGCATTCATTGAACATGCTTTCTCCCGATTAAATCATGCAGCTGGTGCACTCTCCTTTTAAGCTAACCACTAGGTTCCTTTATGAGGGTTCTTTGATTTCGGCGTCGAGAACGTCTGGAAGTCCAGCTTATTTGATTTAAGCTAACATACTAGTTTGCAACCCTAACTTCCTCTGATCTAGAGTATGGCATTCTTGATAATCGTCAAAGTTGAGTCTGCATAAATAACTTTTCAAAATCCTCAGAGATGAATGCGGTTCTACAGCTATGTTTGCTTGGTGGTCTTTACGGGCTTGGTTCTTAGTTTTCCACCCTGGCATGATTTTTTAACTTTTGGTACAAGCTTTGAAGCTCATACTTTCATGAAATTTCTATATTTCCTTAAACAAGTGCTTCTCATGCTGCTTTTTCCGTTTGAGAACTTGGTGTTCTTCCTTTCTTTCTTCATCGGAATCAATCATAGTTTTGGTCATTTCAAGCTACGTTTGGTCATTTTTATTTTTATTTTTGCACACATATTTTTTTGACAAATGGCAACCGTGGGTATTATTCTATACGGATTTAATCCATTGCGATGACAATGAAATTAAATAAAATTATTCGAAAGCAAATTACACCTCCCTAAATCAATATCTTTCCTCATTAGAATGCTATTTTATCAGGATTGCAGCTTGCAGATGTAAATAAAAGATTTTGGAATATACATATTACAGAATGGCTTTGCTCTGTATGTTCCCAAATGTAGGAAAAGACAAACTTTTAAACTGCCATGGCAAAATCATCGTTTGACTTATTTGAAGACGGCTTAAGACAAGTCTTTTAAACTATTTAAAAAGTCAAACCTTGAAGTAGACAAAAAACGTTTTGCAAAGTTGCGCCGTGAGTATGAATTTTTAAACCAATTTCTATAAAGACAGTATTTAATGAACATTGAGTCTAATAATAATAAGTATAAATATAGATACAAGAAGTTTTTGGACATTTTTGAGTAGTGAAAAAAAAAAAGAATATGTTACTCTCTAAAATATGGAATTTGAAGGTGAAGTAGTAGCATTGATTCAACATGTGAGCATTTTGCAAAGTTTTCCAATCGGTTTATATCGATCACTCTAATGTTCGTTGTTCTCAAGTTGATCCTATTTATGGATGTAACTCTTCTTTGGAATCATTATATTTTTCCACCCGAGATGTTTTGCAGGGCATTCAATCTTTAAACTCTTGTCGAAGTGCTGGTCCTGATAGGATTGCTTTTGTACTTAAGAATTGCAAATCGTCATTAGCCTTCTCATTGCAATTCCTTTATAATTTATCTCTATCGTCTGGAACGTTCTTGGATGAACGTAAAACTTCATTTATAGCCACATATTCAAAGCAGGCTCAAAGCAGAAAGTAAAAAACTATCGTGGAATATCAAAACTTTCTGCCATTCCAAAACTTTTTGATTCAATTGTGACAACCAAACTCAATTTTTCATTCAAGGAACGAACCTCTCCACACCAGCATAGGTTCGCATCCGGTAAATCTACAGTGAATAACTTAATGCTTCTCAGTAAATACCTTTTCGATGCCGTTGAATTAGGTTATCAGGTTGATGTTGTATTTAGAGATTTTGTGAAAGCCTTCGACAATGTATGTCACAATGTTCGCATCGAAAAATTAAAATCATTTGGCATTCATTCGAGCCTCCTGAAATGGATCCCAACGGGAGGCAAATTGTTAAAATTGGTTCTTCTCAATCGAGGCCTATTGACCTTTTATCGGGAGTTCCCCAAGGCAGTCACTTAGGACCTTTGCTCTTCAATATTTTTGTCAACCATGCTTCAATATGCTCATTGTCTTATGTATGCACATGACTTGAAAATATTTTTGCAAGTTAAGTTATTTTCGATTGCAATAAGCTTCAATCGGATCTGAGCACAATCGTCAATTGGTGCGAGCTAAATCGGCTATCCTTGAATATTACTAAATGTCAGTCCTTATCAGCGTTGCCACAATGATACAAGTGTAACAAAAGTGTTACACTTTTCAATTATTTTATAGTTTTGTTACAATATTACTTTTTTTTCGTTTGGTTACACTTTTCCCGTAAAAATTTTTTTGTTTTTTTTTTCGTTAAAAAATATTGAAAAGTTCTCTTTCGAACCATTTGTATGTGAGTTCTATAGTCTGCTTTTACATTGAGACGTTCTTAGCTCGACGCTTTTCGAAAATACGTGAGAGCAAAGAGTGAAAGCATCTTTTTCAATCTATGTTTCTCTTTTACCCTACAGCATTTTCGAATTGCGTCGAGCTAAAAGTTCTCCATGTAAAAGCAGACATAGTATTTTTGAGAAAACGTACTTAGTTATTGATGAAAAAAAAATTTATAAAAACAAAAATGAAATTATTTTATACAGAACTATGTCAGATTAAAAAGAGGTTCGATGTTACTAATAAAAAATTAAAAAATATTGTGCTTCTAGATCCTGGAAAAATTGTTTCTGAAAGCAATTGTATCTTTCCACTATCAAATAATTTCCCGAATTTGTATGATCCCGAAAAAAAAAGAAAAAAATATGCACTGAGTTTAGAAAGTTACAGTTACAACAAAACTTAAAATATATTGACGACATTGAATTAATTTGGGGCCTTGTTAAATCTTTACAAAATCCACAAAAAGAGAAATGTTTGAAAATGTTGTACAATTTTCCAAAAAAAATATTAAGCTTACTTCACAGTTCCGCTACAGCGAAACGTGTTTTTTCTGAACTTCATTAAATAAAAAATAATAAGGCGAACTAATATGATTTGAAAACAATTGAGGCAATAATATTTTCAAAGCAAATCAAATACATACTTGTATTTGTAAGACTAATGAGAAAAAATGAATTTATTACAATTTCTTAGTATGTATGTATGTACATATGTATATAAAAACGAAATGTGATAAGGTGTTCCTAATAAAGTTTTTTTTTCTTTTTTTTTTTTAGTTAAGAAAACATGTTTTTATTATTATTGTAGTTTTTTTTCAGTTTGTTACATTTTCTTTCCATTTGTTACACTTTTTGAAAAAAATTGTTACACTTTCAAAAAGACCTGCGGCAACATTGGTCCTTATCTGTTTATCGTGTTTTGGCTCCAGTTATTTATCAATACAAGATTTCAGAAATTTCTCTTTCTAGAGTAACTGAAGTTAAGGATCTTGGTGTGATTTTTCACACGAAGCTTTAATTTTCACTTCACATTGGCTATGTTGCTGCTAAAGCTAGTTCTATGCTTAGATCGCGTGCAGTATTTTCTAGTTCTTATGCTCTTAAATCTGTTTATGTCCCTTGCTCGTATTTTTCTTGAATATTGTTCCATTATTTGTTGCCCTAACTGTACAACTTCCATAAATCAGTTGGAAAAAGTGCAAAGTCATTAAACCCTCTTATTCTACTAGATGTGCATTAATAGGGTCAGATACCGTTGAGAAAAGAGTAAATGTTCAGTGTATGTACGATATATTGTTTGTTCATGATGTGTTTTCATATCGCATAAAGTATCCTGATATTTTAAAGAATTTTTTTGATTTGCGCATTTGAAGGACTACTCAGATCACAAAATTCATTTCATTTCATTTCAGATCATTTAATTTAATCCTAGGCAAATTTACAATTGTGGTCTTAACGAACCTATTACTAAATGTATCAATCTATTTAATTCATCCTGTACAGAAATTGATTTGTGTGATGATAGAGAAAAAGTTTAATCATTAATTTTGAATATTCATGCAGCATAATATATTTATTTTCTTATTAATCTATTAAATTTTAAAGTTACTTCAATTAAATTGTTCATATGTACAAACTTATAATTATTATATTACCAAATATTATTTCTGAAATCTGTTAGAGCTAAGCTCTGAATAATGCAAACAGAGTTATCATTTTTCGACAAATTCACTCCTTCAAAAATCAAAATTTATTCAAGGTTAAAGTTTTGTCAGAAATCAAGAAAAAAAACATAAATTTACTCTTAATTAAACTATAGTCTTGAGTTATTCAAGGAGTAAATTTGTCGAAAAATGAAACTTTTTCTATAAAAATATGTATCGTTCATCCCGGCCTTTGCTTCTAGACCGAAATATAAAATTCCAAAATTTAAAAGTTTTTTTTCCTATACCTAGTGCCTACCTACAATTTTTATGGGAAATGGAAATCTGCGATAGCCGACCTCCAAATATTAATATTAAGAGGTGTAAATGGAATTGTTTAGAGAAAAAAAAGTAACTTTTTTTGAACCAGTCTAATATATATGTATGTATAGTGTATAAATGTATATTACTCGCATGAAGGCTTTGACGTATTTTTCTTCAATTATAATTCTTTTCCCCAAAATGTTAGTTGCAACTTTTAAATAATATCTCAGTAACAAGATTGAATATATATCAAATATCTGAATGTAAAACATGCGGTCAAAATAAAAAAAAAAAAGAATTGGTACGAATAAAAGAAAGAAAAACCTTATTAGATAGCATCTAGTGACGGGGTGATATAGTAACAGTTAAAAAATGTTGCTTGCATTCATATCAGAAGCACCATTAATGTACATATGCCTTAGTAATGATTTTAACAAAAAAAAAAAACTAGTATGTACCTACATAAATAGAGAAGTCAATTTTTAAGTTCTTCTTTTTCTTTTGAACATATTATTTTAAATGTACATATTTTATTCTTACCATTTGATGTAGAAACTAATGCAGTCTCTGCAGGTGGAGCACAAGCCCAATGCTTACAACATTCATCATCGGGAATCGGAAGTAGCCTTGCAAAAGATTGAGGACAAGGTAAGTCACTTGGCGGTAAGGCTAATACGGGTCGGCAAGCTGGACGACATTCAACTCTGCCATTTTCGCAATAGCAGTGCTGTTCACATCCTATAAAAAAAAATTATAAGTTTGTTTGTCTATGATAATGTTTGAATGAGTTTTCATTTTTATACGTATGAATGACTAGTCAAATCGTGTTCTTAAAAGAAAGTTTAGGAGTCAAGTTCATATTGGCCAACTAGTTTTTTTTCGGGCTGCTGAACACTTATCTTGATTTGTCCAACAACATTGAATATGATAAATCAGATGGATAAACATCATTTCGAAATCAATTTCAAAGCCATGTGTCACAGTTTCAATGGTAACGAGCTGTGCACTGCACAACCATTTTGGGGACAACCTACATTCACGCAATTCGATGATAGAAACAAAAGCAGAAAGATTGGCTTTAGTTGTTACTGAGAGCGAAACGAGATATATGCTGTCATTGTCATGAAACAAAAACAGAGAAGATCGGAGAATAGGACAAAACATCACAATAAAAATGCATGATCTGAAGGCAGTACAATACTTCTTCTGCCTTGATTCCGCTATACACAAGCAAAAATGGGCAAGGCTGGGCCACACGAATTTGCGATTGTGTTCCTAATACGATATCAAAGTCTAAAGGCTGAATTTAAGGTTTTGGTATAAGCTCTTCATAATATATTTTGTGGTACAGGGTTGCCAACAACACATTAATTATGGAAATCGATTTAAATCACGCAAAATAAGGAAAAAAATTAAATTAAACATTCCAAAGGTTTCAAGCAAAAATCTAAAAACGCCATTCTTTCGCAATTGCTAATACATATGCATTATGAAAACTTAATCAAAATCGTTGAACCAGTTTCCTCAAAACCGGTTTTTTATTTTTCACTTTTTTTGACAAACTGTTTTTCAAAAGTCAAGTATGCAAAGTTCTAAATCTTGCTAGAAGTTGTTTTGACAAAAAACACAAAAGTAAGAGTTTATCCACCTTAACCCTAAAGGTAATTGTGAACTATGTTTCCATCGTTTCCTAAAAAATTCGTGAGGAATTTGTGTACGTAAGGTACTTAAAATCACATTTCTTGATTTATTCGTCGTTCGTTGGTCGTGCTCATGTGAAGGACTCTGCCGAAACGACAGCCAAGTGCTGTTCAAACTCATTTTCCGAGTCCCAATGAGGTAACCTGTTTCGCACAAGATAGGGGGGATCAGGGTGATATATCCCCCCCATTGGGATCGATAATTGTTCAACATAACCAATCAGAACCAAAAAGTTAAAGAAACACAATGTGAAATTTAGTAGCTACTTCCAACGTGAATTAAGTCTTATTAGTACTCACAGGATTGTACATTCTATACTTTCATTTTACAGGAAAAATACAAAGTCAATTTCATATGAAAGAATTTATTATTTCGGCAAATCACCTAATCTTTTGAGTTTCATTTCTTATATTGATTTTCCACGACTGGTATGAATAAAATCTTTTCTCTTCAAATATCTAATACTGCAGTTTACCAAACATTACTCTATTAACAATCCAGGTGATGCTCTTGCGAAGCTTATAGTGGAAAATCTTCAAAATTGTGATCTGGCCATTTCTTTTTTGATCGGCCAAGGGTACGACGGAGCAAGCAATATGTCTGATCGATACAATGGTGTTCAGGCAATTATTCGCCAACAAATTGCTTCGGATGCTCTGTACGTAAATTGTACAGCACATTCTTTGAATCCTTGCTGTATCTGTTTCCAACAAAATACCAGCCATTAGAGACCGCCTAACCACAATTGAGGCAGTTGACAATTATTTCAATACACCGAAAAGAAAATATATGCTGCAAAGAAAAATAAGCGAAAGCAAAGAGACTCCACAAAAAAAGGCATTAGGCTGAATCTGACGCGATGGATCTCGAAATATTAAGCAGTTGAAGATTTTGAGGAGCTATTTCCGTCTGTGTTCGAGACTCTTGACCAAATAAGAACTTTGGAAAGTGACGCAAGGAACTTAAAAAACGCTATGGATTTCGAGTTTTTGAATAGCTTAGAGGTTAAAAGTATGAATTACTAACTCTCGTTGTCCATAAGTCGTGAGATACTGAGATTCAAAGAGTGAATTTAGACTTGGTCCAAGCTATGAATGAATCTCGCCAAAGATTTAAGGGATCAACTAAAAATTAAACGGGAAGAAGATGACTCATTTTCGAAAGTGTTTGAAGATGCAAAAAAAAAAAAAAATAACTGAAGTCCTTGATATTGACGTTAAACATAAGAGAATAGTGAACCGACAAGTACTGAAGAATATTTTCGTGTTATTGTTTTCAATCCTTTTCTCGATTTCTATGTAACCTTGGAGAAAAATTTACAAACAATGAAAACATACTAGAAAGGTTTTCGATTATTTTCAAGAATTCTTCGTCTGAAATATACAAAGCAGCTGAAAAATTTAATGAAGCTGTTGAGTTTTGCCAAACATATTTGGCTGCCAGACCATCTTCTGTTCTAGAAGAATTAAAAACTTGGAAGAGATATTTAATCCGAAGGAATAATACCCAGGTACTTCCTTTAAGAATTCATTGGAAGCGCTCGGTAGCTGTCCCAAAGAAAACATTCCTAACATATATATATTTCCTAACAGGAAACTACACTGCCGGTCAACTCCCGAAAGAACTTTCTCCTATTTAAAGAGAGTAAAAACAATACAAAGAAGCATTGCATGACCAACGAAGTGAGATTCTTAAAAATATGTCTTTTTTTAATAACAGTGTGATAAGCTTTGGATGTTTACTTATTTGCAAAATTGTTTGATTGGTTTGGCTGCTTTAGCTATTCATCGCAAAATAATAATAGCAGCAGACGAGGTCATAAGTGTTTTATCTAAAAAGGACAGAAATAAAAAGGATTTTTTTCTATGATAAATTTTTTAAATTAATATTATTTCACCTATTGCATCAATATTTATTCTAGTTCACATTCAAATTAATTCGCATAATATATTATCTCTAAGAAATACACAATTTCTTATGGCATACATAATGAATTCAATTAAGTCTTATTATTTGTTTTTTTTTTTTTTTATTATTAAAGCTTGAAAAAAATGACCGAACTAAGTTTATCCCCGCTATCTACGCCACTGGTTCATGCTCGTGCTTATTTTTTTTATTACAAATAATAGTAACTGCCAGACAGCGCTGCCGCAAGCCGCAGTATCACGATTATTTGGGCATGAATTAGAACACACACACACGATATGTATGTTTCACTACTTGAGAGAGGAGACAAAACAAGACAGTACAAGAAAAGAATTTGTCTGGTGTAATAGATTTGTTCTTTTTCTCTTCTAAATATTTTAATTTTTAAAATCAGTCCAAAATCTATGTTTGCAGGAATGTTAGAGAAAGTTCGTTTAAATTTCGGAATATTTTTAAAAACTGAACTGACATATGAGGCGGCTGTATACAGGGTGCTCCGCACTTCGTGAATTATCCTTTGGGGTGTGATTCTTGGTCATATTTTATGAAAAAAATGGTTCTACAGTAAAGCTCGTTTCTCAACTTTGACATCATTTTTTGACAATTTAAAAAAAGGCTAACTTTGGTGTACCCTGACCTATGTTAAATTCGATATCTCTGTCAATACTGATGATAGAGACCTAATCTTTTAATTTTTTTTTAGAAATAACAACTTTTAAGACTGTATTTAAGTTGAGCTTCCATTGGTTTAGGGTTGCCAGATTTTCAATTTTAAGTGGTGTTCAAATTTTCTTCCCGAAACAAAGTTTTGATTTTGATGTCATTTTCGTGCAGAAAATGCCTGTTAAACATAGAGCCTCTTTAATTTTTACAGATGATAAGTGCACTCAAAAACCCATACATTTTCTGATACTTGAAAAAATACAAAACGGGTAAAACTCGATTTAAAATTTTTCAACATAGGAGTCTATTCTAAGGACGGCTGCTGTTGAAGAAAGCTATGCTGCATTTAATATTTTTATAATCGGCCTGTGCTCTCTGTCTCGCTTTGAAAAATTTTGTTTTTTATTTAAAAGTCAAAGAGTACCAATATAAAAGGAAGCACATTAAGTAAGAAGGTGCCAATTTTAAAGGATTTGGTTTTACCTCAGTGTTATTAAAAGCCTGTGGAACTTGAAATTATTTCTTTAATCACGCTAATATTCGTATAGAGGAGATTTAAAGTGATTCAGTCAGGAACAATTTATTTTTACTTACCCGTTAAATTTGCTGGAATTGGAGACCAATTGTCGAATTCATGGTCTTTGTATTTGCAGGTACCGTTGTCAACACAACGCATTCTTTCAGGACAACATTTTGGAGCTTTTGGACGAAAAGAAGCTGGTTCAGGCTCCCACAGCAAGCAGTGTGGATCCAGAACATCTAAGCCAAAACTTGAAGGGCAATCAAGATTTGCACAATGAATATCTTCTTTTGTACAAATACAGAGGGCTTCACAACCATCATAAAACTGCTGTCCTATTTTATAAAGGACACCTTTATGAACACAAGAAGATTCCGAAAGCTGTGAATCATCTGTAATTGGCAACGAATTGTCGTTAGTAATTTGTGATGCTTGTGGGGAAGGTGTTTGCTCGTGATCATCTAATGTTACATCACATAGCTCCAGCTGACAGCATATGTCTTTCGGATCTCTTACAAGCACACATTTCTCCAAACGAGTATGATTTCGTTCCGCACATCTCGGCCGACAGTTCATTTTACCGCCTTCATCGCAGTGACAAATTTCATCGCATCCAATTTCCAAGCGTTCACGGAACTTATATATACCATCATTAAATTGGCATTCAACTGGTGCTGTCGTGTTTTCATCGTTCAAAACATCAGAAACTAAGAAAAGAATTGATAAGAAAAATCTCAAAGAAATATAGTAAAATCTCAAATTACTATTAGAATTCATAGATATTGACATTGTATCAATTATTTCTCTACAATGCATTGTTGCACAGCACTCATCGTCTGCAGATGGAATCTCGTGGCAGTTTTCTTTGTGAAATATTTTCCCACGTTTGAACGATATTCCATTGCATCGAGGTTCACAGATCCATTCCCCCCTATTGCACGTGCATCTTTCATTACAATCACGGTTCATAGTCTCTCCGTTCTGAAAATATAAAACAATGGAACTATTTCAAAATATGACTTTTACCAAGAGCTCACATCATATTTTTAGTTGTGAAAGGTAACTTTATAAATTCGTTTTTCAGTTCTTCGAGATGAGATAACCAATTGAAGATCTAATTTATTATAATTTATCTAATGTGATCACAAAAAAAAGCAGCAGAAAACTAGGAAGTATGGCGGAAAGGTTTTTTTTTATAATTAGCGCATCAAGAAGTTATGAATGCCCTTATTTTTAAAGCACAATTCGAGAATTTAGGAAAATAGGAGCGGATTTAAAAGGAGAAACAGATGGCTTTTCAGTTTATTTTCGGCATTCACTAAGGACCTCCATAGTGCGTTTTTCTCGGAACGGTGTTTTTCAAAACGGTGTCCGCTGCCGAGGGAATAGTTTTCAAGCTATCGATTTCAAATTTTTACATAATATTCTTCTTGTCATCCTCTATCGAACCTTTTTTTTAAAAAACTTGCAATTTTTTTCTCGAAAAACTGTTGAAAAAAAGGAAAAACTCACTACTTTTTGTTCAAATCGCAGCCAATTTGTCAAAAATAAAATTAAAACAAAAAACCTCTATAGGTCGATAGTGGTTTTCCTACAGATTAATAATCTTTTTCAAGTTTTTGTTTCAGACCAAAATTCAGCCCGGAAGAGTAGACACCGATTAGGACTCTTTTTTTAACAGCATTTTTGATAATTAATTACAATAAAAATCACCGCAACAAAAATCATTCTTCATCCCAGACCGAAGGATCACACACAGATTTGAAATAAAAATAAAGTAATTCTTTTCCAGGTTATCTTCCAGTCTATTTTTTTTTTTTTGTATGGATGTCCACTGTCCAGTATAGGGAAGTTGTGCAAAATATTACTTTAAGAAACTACAAATATCCCAAAATAACATGATGTTGAAATTGTCAAAACACTATTCAACACAAGATTTGCATGAACATGCGGATGAAGAATTTCAATACTCACTGATAAGTTTCTTTTTAAAAAATGTTAGTTCGCTCAAAATGTCCTTATTCATTGAAATTGAAATAAACGTTTTTTTTTACTTCTTCTTGCCATAGAAATTGACTCTCTATTCTATAATGTGCTGTTACCTTTTGTTCAAAATTTATAATATAGTAATGTACACCCAACATTTAAGAAAAATTTCCTAAACGAAAACGTTCAACCGAAACCACAAAGTGGAATCACTATAACGTACATCAATGGAGGGCGTTGTTTGCGAGTGAGTGTGTTAGTTTTAGTTTAGTTTTATTTGACTTTTTATTTATTTCATAATAGCATATACTATACTTATACAACTCAAGTCTTTTTGGTTTGGCCTATGGCCGTCTACCAGACTGACATTTTTCAGTATTTACAATTTTAAACTAGTAATTTTAACATAATAAAATAAAGTTAATCACCTATTATTCGACTTAAAAATTCTCATTTATTATACAATTTCTATAGTTAAGAGCAGCGTTAATAAAATTATAAAGAACAGTCCAACCCAAATTTCCATTAAGTATCTCAAACATCTCGACTTCATTAAGATTTTGTTTTCCAAAATATCTCACTCTGAACTCCTTCATAATTGGACAAACTGCGATAAAGTGAAATACATCTTCACGGACGTTTAAATTGCACAGGCTACATAGTAGTGGTAAATCGGGACGGTGGGGAATGTAGTTAAGGTTTAGTAATTCACCTCTCGTTCTAAGGATGACGCTGATTTTCTTTAGTGAATTGAAGTTATTTAAGTAAGTATTGTCACCGAGGTAGAAGACTAGACGACTATAGTAACTTCTGAAGATTGATGAACGGGCTTCTGCTACATTTTTTTCATACAAGAAATGTCCAAATTTCCTTAAAAGAACATTAAACTTTGCTCTCAGTAAAACAGGCTGCTCATTAACTGTGATCATAATATCTTCACTGCAAGTATTCGCCAGATTTTGCCATTCTGCTGCCATGTGTCCTTTTGCCTGAATCGCGCTTTTTAATACAATTTTAGGTATTCTTTCATTGTTCATTTGAAAAACCTTAGTTATGTAGTTGAAGTGAATTTGAAGTGTTTCCAATATCATTGGTGGCAGTCCTGTTTCCAGATGCAACATATAGTTTGGAGTGTTTCGTGGAAGATGAAAAATTCTCTTGATAAAATATCGAAGGAGCTTTTCAATTGCATCAAAAGAGCTGTATCCCCAAACCTGAGATCCATATAATAAAATTGTGGCTGCCGTAGATTGGAAGAGCTTTAGTTTGGCACTTAGTTCTATGGCATCATTCTTGAAACAACGTTCCCAAACGGATGATATTGCTCTCTTTGACTCTACCAATTTTTGTTCAAAATGTTTATTCATGTTGAGGTTTGACTTCAATAAAACACCAAGATATTTGTATTCACGAACAACTTCAACAGTTTCGCCATTGAGGGTCCATTTCTCGTTATTCGCATGCTTGCCACCTCCTCCTCTGAACACCATTATCTTCGATTTTGAAAGGTTGACGCTGAGATTCCAGCTTTCACAATACTCCTTAAGCCTATTCATTGCGAGCTGCAACCCTTCAACCGTCTCTGCAAAGAAAACAATGTCATCTGCGTACATGAGAGCTGGTATCGTTGCACCGCCGAACTTTATACCTCCTTTGACAACATCTGTTATATCGTTAATAAATAATATAAATAACAGCGCACTCAAGATGCATCCTTGCTTGAGTCCCATTTTAGTATGAAATTCTTCTGAGAGTTTGGTTCCATCCCATACGTATGCTGTGTTATTTGCGTACAAAGATCTTAAG
Organism: Melanostoma scalare; assembly: GCA_949752695.1. Lineage (NCBI taxonomy): Eukaryota > Metazoa > Arthropoda > Insecta > Diptera > Syrphidae > Melanostoma > Melanostoma scalare. The sequence continues at coordinate 122,227,201 of OX456986.1, read as the reverse complement.
ATTTCTATCATTCTGTTGGATAAACCGATAGTATGCAACTTATAGAAGAGCGCTTCACGCACAATAGAGTCGAAAGCAGCACGGAAGTCAACAAAAAACACATACAGTTTCTTCTTTTTCCTTATATAGGTATCAGCAATGTTGTACAACGAGAATATGTGATCTGTTGTGGAATAATTTTTCATAAAACCGGCTTGAAACTCTGTTAGTATGCCCTTTTCCCTTACCCATTCGGACAGTCTGTTCTCAATAAGTCCTGCGAACAACTTAGCACAAGTATTAAGGAAAGATATTCCTCTATAGTTTGAGGCTTCATCGTGGTTACCTTTTTTGAAAAGTGGAAAAATTATTGCTTTCCTAAAACTATCGGGGATTATCGCACTTTGGAAAATTCGGTTGAATTCATCTGTAAGCAGGAATAAAAAATTCTCTGTAGCGTGCTTATAGTGTTCAAAAGGAATGCGGTCATCTCCAGGTGCTTTATTTAACTTAGTTTTTTCAATAACCTCCTTTACTTCATGAATTGAAAATGGTGCATCTAAATAATCGTTAAAGATTAATGGGACTGCATACTGCATTGGTGGAGAGTTAATCTCTATATTAAGGAGACTTTTGAAATGGTTACTTAGGCTTGTTGCTTGTATTCCTAGAGCAATTATATTTGTGGATCCATTTAGGAATTTAACAGCTTTCCAAAATTCAGCGGAACTGCGTGTGTGGTTGATAACAGAAACAGTTTTTTGCTCAAAAATTTGTTTTTTCGCAAAGCAAATCCTTTTGTACTCTTTATTTGCCTCAGAGTAAAGTTTTCTGAACACGGGCAAGTTTCGTGAACGATAGAGTTCCAAAAAATTAAAAGACATCTGCCTGGCTTTTAAACACTCCGAGTCAAACCACTTTTGCTTACAACAAATTTTCTTATTTGTTAGATTGATTTGAGGGTTGGATTCTTTAATGATTTGCGTCAAGATTGTTATGTCTGCACGCACATTTGATTCCTCAAGCTTTCTTATTTCGTTTCTCATATTTTCCTGAAACTTGCTTTTGTTTTTTTCTATCCATTGTATTTTCGGAATAAGATTTAAACGTTTTGTGCCAACCGGTGATTCACTTTCGGATGTTGTAAAAGTTACTTCTAGTGGCATGTGGTCGGAAAACGTTTGAATTCCTACTCTAAAATCACTTACAACATTGTTCCACACTCCAGATATAAAACAGTAGTCAATTGTAGAGCTATTTTGTCCTTTTATGAATGTAAGTTCGCCGTCTGGGTCACTGAAGGCGCTTCCATTCAGAACACAGCAATTATATTCATCTGAAAGTTCCATAATTTGATTGCCTTTATGGTCACAAAGTGAATCCTTAGAGTTTCGGTTTGGATTGAAGATAGGCCACTGTTTACTGTAGAATTTATTTTGTGACAGGCCAATTCTGCCATTGAAGTCCCCGATTAGCATCAAATTCGTTGCGTCGATGACTTGTAGGACTTCACAAAGCTTATCAAAATCAGATTTCTAATGACTGCAGTTTATATAAATGGGAACTATGCACATAGTATCACTCCCAAGTTTCACGTCTATTACATAATGATCATTTACTCTTCTGAAGTTAATGTCAACTTCAGTTAAATTTCTCCGGTATCCATAAAACCAACCTCCGCTGGCTCGTCCATATTTAGCTATCTTGACTGCATTTACCCATCTTAGCTCGTAATTGCTGAATATTTTCTTAAATTGTACTTCTTCGCTTTCCAATAAATGTGTTTCAAAAAGTATAAATATATCAAACTCTTTGACGTAATTAAAAAAATTTGGGAATAATAATTTGTTTTTTAGACCTGATACATTGTAACTTATAATCTTAAAATTAATTAATAAATTATTGTTTATATTAAATTTCTGTTGGTAGACTGCTGAATCTCATGCCAAGTGTAAACAGTCACTGCTTGCGCTTGCACCCAAATTCAAACTTGGTAAAGTTGTTTCCACCCTACAAGCTTGGTTGTCACTTGAGTTGACATATTTGACGTTTGTCGTGATTTTAGACTGTGACGTTTTGTACGCATTGTTTTCGTTTAAAAGTTCATTCATAAAAATATTAAGAAACGATATGTCTCCAAAAATTAATTCAAGTGTTTTAAGTGCATTGTTTTCACCACACTGCAGCCCTAAAGCGGATTCCCAAGTAAAAACTTTGCCCTCAATTACCAACCGGTCGTCACGGATTACAATTTTTTTCTTCGATGGATTCCTTTCCAGCAGCTTTCTTCTTATGCGTAGAAGTTTTGCTCGGCGCTCACGAACATTCGGCGGCAGGTCTTTTTGGATGCTAATGTTTTTCCCTTTCAGAGCACCCGAATTCCTCAACACTTTCCAGGCGGTTTCACGCGTCTTAATTTTTACCAGAATTGTTGCTCCAGGATTGTTTTGACTGCGTATACTATATGCAGATTCCACTAACGAGTCTGCCTCTGTTTCATTCACAAGCCCAGCACAGATGGCCTTAGCTTCATCACAAGCATTCGGATTATTTTTAGGTAAGCGAACCACTAAATTTGCCTCAGTGTTTTTTTTGGAGCATTTTGTCGATTTGTTCTTCCAACACTTTGTTTCGAGTCTCAAGCTTTTTTACTCTTTGTGAGACTTCTTCATGCTGTTTTTTAAGACAGTTAAATTCGACGTGTATTTGTTGGATATCGGATTTAGTTGCCAGATTTTTAAAGAGCTCGTCATTGTTTTCCTTGAGCAGCCTTTTCATAATTGTTTCAACATTCAATCCAGAGGTACTCATTGTTGATTCGTGGGTTTTATTTTTATCAGATGAGCAGCGCTTTTCACTCTGTTGGTGTTCAGGGGATATTTCAAGTATTCAACGTTTGCTCATTGAGGTTAGCCAATTCTCTACAAGTTGTTTTGCAGTTCACAGATAATTTACAAATAGGACTTACTTGCAGATGTTTTTAACTAATAGCACTGCTCAAAGAAGGTAACTTGGAGGTACTTTATGAATTTTTAAGAACTTTTATTATTAATAATTTAAAATTTACTACAGAGCTTAGTTTTTTGTGACTACTTTTGACAGCTTACAAACGTCAATCTCCTCGAGTGAGTGTGTGTGTAGAAATATTCCCGTGATGCAATGCTTTACAGCAAACTACTGGAAAGCTCTCGATGTTGGAAATTACTGGAAGGCTGTCGATTGGATATGGTTTACTATGGATAAAAAGGCTGCTGATCTGTCCAGAGAGTCAGTTTTGATTGAAAAGTGATTGGGAAAAGATTAGAGTGATTATTTTCGAATAAAAGTTGATATCGAATTAAAGTAGTAAAATTAAAGTGAATGCAAAGTTTTATTATTTCGAACTCACGCACATTACATCGGTGTCAAAAGTTGGATAAAACTTATTTAATAGAAAGAACGAGTTTGACAATTGAAGTGTGAAAAAAAAGAACGATGTGCAGTAAAAGTGAGTAAGTTGTTGGAAGAGCTCAACTGCATTGAGCTTAAAAGAGAGCTAGGAAGACGAAATCTTTCTAGAACGGGATCAAAAAAAGGAACAGCAGAATATTCTCGAAAGACTTGAGGCGCAACAGAACGCTTAGGAAAATCAGAAAACTATTCTAGAAGGTAAATTGGGCAATATTGAGAATGAAATATGTGCCCTAGAAGAACGCGGACGGTGTGGAAAAACAGCTTTCTATTGTATAGAATCACTCCTTTCGAAATCGTAGAAAGCATTAGCAGTTTTCTGTCCTAACCAATAATTAGACCAGATCCGGAAAATCGAGAATCTGCTGAAGAGTTTTCAAAAAAAAAAAAAGGAGATGAAACGCCCAAAATTTGATGGACTGTCTTCTTGGCCAGTCTACAAGAGACTTTTTGAGGCAGCCACGACAATAAATGGCTGGGATGACGAAGACAAGTACATAGCACTGACTCTTGCTCTTAGAGGAAAAGCAGCTGAATTACTTCAAACTATTCCAGCTGGTGAGAGCGGTGATTTCATTTCTCTCGTGACGGCTATAGATAAACGCTTTGGCGATAGTCACTTGAAAGAAGTCTTCAGAGTCCAACTCAATAACAGAGTCTAGACAAGAGGTAAAAGTCTACAGCAGCTCCAGGCAGACGTCGAAAGACTGGTTCACCTGGCATATCCAGATGCTGGAAAAGAAATCATCAACCAGCTTGCAGTTGAGTCATTTGTTCGTGCTATATCTGACATAACACGTACTCTTTCCGAAACTTTAGCATTTGCATTGACAATTGAAGCAGCAGAACAGACTTCTCACAGTGTACATCGACTTAGAGGAGCCATAGTCGAAGAATGCTTGTGCCGAAGAGCTGAAATCCAAAAGAACCAGCGGAGCGGACTTGCAAGATGTTGGAACTGCAACAAGACCGGGCGCTTACAACGTCAATGCCGACTACCACCAAATAAAACCGCTTTTCAACATTGTGGAAGCAAGAAATCAAACACAAAGCAAGGTAACAACAACACCAGCGTTGCTTATCAATCCGTTTCGCATCAGAGAAACGAGTAAGAACTAACTTCGAGGGGCAGAGGCTGGTTTCTGGTATCGATGGCCCCAGAACCACCATCCAGGTCTCTCAGACCAAACGAGACAACAAAAGTCTGACTGTGTAGTCAACTATTAACGGCAACAAACATGTGGCTACCATCGACACCGGTACCACAGCCTCCATAGTACGTCGAAACTTGGTTAAGATGACGTGGCTTCATAACACCAATAGCTACTAGTATATGGAGAAATGTCTCTTAAGATCCGACTGGCCAGTTAAGTGCTTACTCATCACACTTAATCGGCCAGTCGGATCTTAAGACGCACAGAGTTAGAGTTATTTTGGACATCGGTAATCAAGTTTTGAAATATCAAAATAAAGAAATTCCAATGACCTATTCGAATGAATAAACTTCGACACTGAAGACTGTCATAATGATTCTTCATCTGATTCTGCCTCCTACTTCTGAAGTGTTCTTCAGGACAAAACTCAGTTCTCAGTCAGTCACACCTCACACAGCGCCCGAAGATGAAATGATACTTCCGAACCGCGTCGCCAAACAGAAATCATAAAATTTGCGTAACTAAGTGTTTAATGTTTTTGTTTTGTTTTTATTAAAATAAACATACACATTTTTATAAATAAATAAATGTATTTATATATTTCTTTTATTTAAAACTAAGTGTGCCAGCGACTTCGTCCGCAAGAGTTGGCATAACTTTTTTTATTTATCAACCGATTGACATGAAATAAAAACTAAATGTTAAGCTTAGCTTACCACAATATATTACTGAAAACCCCATCTAGATAGGATAAGCCGTTTCTGAGATTAGCGTGCACAAAAAAACAAACTGTTACGTTTTTATTATATGCATAGAAGATATACGCAATTTGGAGACCAAAATCAAATCATGATCCAAAACAGGAAGGTGAGTTTGGAAGCCTCCGATACCTCATGGTGGAACCAGGCCCAGAGATTTTATCCAAAAGCGTCATCATTGGAAAAACAATGGTAGCACTGAAAAATAACATGTACGATTACTAAAAACCAAAGAAAGGAAAAAGGAAGAAAGGAGAAGTCGTTGGATAGTGCAAATCCGTTGCAGCAGAAATGAAGATCATCGATGAAGCCACGAAAAAAAATATAACTTCGGAGAAGCTCAAAACCATCAAGGCTAGAATACTGAATTCATCCCACCTTGGTCTCCAAAAAACTAGGATGGCTAAAAATCTCCAACAAGAGTACACTCACATCTTCGAATCGCTAAAAGGGGTAATACGGTAGGACACAGTTGGTGCAGCATTGCATCAACACAGGAGGTGCAAAATCAGTTCGTCAACCCGCAAGACGCCTTCCACTTTCCAAAAAAGGTGAGGTTGAGGAAATAATAACAACAATTAAGAAGGACGGCCTTATCGAAAATTCCAAAAGTCCTTGGGCGTCACCAGCTGTCCCCTGCCGGGAATCAGTGATACCCTGGATGCCATTGAGGGAGCCCAGTGGTTTTTGATGCTGGACTTGAACAGTGGATATTACCAAGTTGACATCCACCCTGATGATCGGAAAAAGACGGCGTTTTTTTTATAGGCAATTGGCTCTGGCAGTTCAAAGTTATGCCGTTTGGGCTATGCAACGCTCCGGCAACATTTGAGCTTTTGATGGAGTGCGTTCTTCAAGGACTGACGTGGAAACCTTGCCTAGTCTACTTGGACGATGTCATTGTTTACAGGAAAACATTTGACCAACATTGCAAGAACATGAGTTACGTGTTTCAGAGACTTCGAGAGGCTAACCTTAAACTGAATACGGAAAAATGTGCACTTTTCAAAACCGAAGTTAAGTATTTGGGACACATCATCTCTTCCCAAGGAGTGAAGACTGATCCTGAAAAAGTTGACTCCGTCAAAAATTCGCCAAAACCACAGGACAGGAAGCTTTCTGGGTTTTGTCACATATTACTGACGTTTTGTTAAGAAATATGCTGGAGTTGCAAAGAGTTTGCATCAGCTCACCGAAAAGGGAAGCAGTTTAAATGGTCAGGTGAGTGTGACAAATCTTTCCAGGACCTCAAATACCGCCTCTATAATGCTTAAAAGCTGGCGCATCCAACACCTGAAAAAACATTCATCATCGACGCAAATGCAAGCAACGTTGGAATCGGGGCGGTACTATCCCAAGTGCACGATCGCGAAGAGAAAGTGGTGGCATACTACAGCAAGGTCCTTTCGAAACCCGAAAGAAACTACTGCTTGACTCGAAGGGAGCTGCTAGCTCTAAGTACATCTATGAACAAAAAAATTTTCTGCGGGCAGGCCATGGTGCTCTGAACTTACTGCTGAACTTCAAAAATCCAGAAGGTCAAGTCGCAAGGTGGATAGAAAGACTGCAGGCTTATGACCACTCGTACAAGATTCAACACCGCAGAGGAAAGCTGCACTCAAATGCCAACGCATTATCCCGAAGACCTTGCAAAGTGGATTGCAAGTATTGTAGGCGGTAAGAAGACAAAGAAATGATTACCGCTCAGCGACTAAGAGCTGAGTCCACATGCGGATGGAGGAGATGAGGACTGCTCAACAAGAGGATCCAGATATCGAACCCATCCTCGCATGGAAAGAAAATAAAGAGAAACGTGAATGGGGAGACATTTCTGACAGGAGTCCAGTTCCCAAAGTCTATTGGGCACAGTGGAACTCACTCTATGTGTAAGAAAGTGTCCTTAGGCGAAGACGGTAAATCATATGTGATGCAGCTGATAGTACCGCAATCGAAAATCAGACAAGTATGAATTTCATATCTTCTGTCTATTTCCTTTTTTCATCTGCACTTGCAGAGGCATGTAAATCCAGCATAAGGCAACGTAGCTGCGAATATGTGTAGCTAAAAACGTCAATTATAGTTATAAAAGTATTTCCAAAAACAGATCTTTCACTGCATATCATTGGCAACCCTGGCTTCGATCTACTTGCCCGTGCTTTTCTTTGCCTCCGTGTTTTTTTTTCTTTTTAAGTGATATTCACAGTATAAAATATAACTGGGTAAAGTATGCAACTTTGGGTTTATTGTTGTTTCGAACCAAAAACCAACGAAAACCTGTGCTATTTTCATATTAACATCAAGAATTTGTTAATTTATTGAAACCGATTTCGATGTCATCTATCTATGATTTTGTGTCACTATCCTTCTCATTCTTTTAATTTTGCTAAAGGTACTCTTTCGAACTTCCCCGGTGAGTGCAAATATTTGTTTTGGCATATGTTCTGCCAATTCGAAGCAAACACAGAAACAACATGAAATTGCATTTCTTTTTATGTATGCTTTCGTCCTGTATTGCAAGTTTTCATCTCGCGGCAAGATGCATTTAACCACCACAACCTAAACAAAAAAGTTGACTGCGCATTCATCCTGACTGTCCACCGATTCGCCGAATGTACACACATCTTCTTGTGATTTTGTTTCATTCTACCCGCACCCGGTGAAACTTACAATATGTTGTAACAAACTTAGTATATGTTCTGCCAAATGCATATCGTACTACATAAGTGAAAAATCTTTTTTCTTCTTGTCAACAATATAGAAACACAACATCAACGTCACTTCAAGTCAGCTATCGCCATTCGCCAATACAAACAACGCTACTTATACTGCATTACTTAATATAACAACCAGCTTTCTATTTATCCAATCTCACAACCTTTCAGAAAGACAGTACGATCCTAAATTTAAGAGTACTGTGATCATAAAGACTGCATGGAAGCGTCTGGTGCTTGGTCCCCTTAAAATATAAAATGTCGTTAGAATAGATTAGGTGCAAGGGTTTTTCGTGCACTAAGACCATTCATCCTTCTTGCATTGGGTTGAACAGATCAGCTTCAAAATATTTAACAGACTATACAAACAAATTTAACTTTATATGTGAAATATGTAAGTAAATATTTTTGCACTGATTTCAATCTATTGATAGACTCTTTCACATCCAGGAAAATTGAACAAGAGAAAAAAACGTCTTCCAAGCAAAAGCTAATCAACCCTTATCACTGCCTTCTTCTACTTACCCATCAACTCTTGACTCTACCACCACCGCCGCGGCCCCTAATGCTACCTACCTCACACCTATCAACTGAAACACCACTCTTACTACCAACACATTTACCACCCCCATGTCTTCCTGCAAGGTTCGCTACACCTCCGTCAGTCGACAACAAAAAAATATTCACAGAAAGTACTAACAGAAAGCAGCTATACATTCAAAATGGAACCACGGAAGCTGATATCGTAAGGTTTATTAACAATAATCTTGAATGTTCCGATGTTGTCTGCAACCAAATATTTGCTTGGAACTTAAGAAGACCCGAATTACAACATCTCTACTTCAAGGTCAGTGTTCCCGAAGAATTCATTCATGTGCTGCTGAACTCCAACAAAAGGCCTCATGAATGCTTAGTGCGCGAATTTTTAACTTCCAAGCCTAGTTCCAAGACGAATCAGAATTTTCAAAGAATCAGACACAACTTCGGAAGGGGTTAAGAATTTTTTATCAGAACATATCGGGTATGAGAGGTGATTTGGTTGAGCTTCGTCGTGCTACTTCTTCATGTGAGTTCAACATTATTGTGCTTATCGAAACATGGCTGAGAAATGATCACCTTGCGCGGAAATTTTTGATTCATCGTTGCAGGTTTTTAGAGCCCCAAATCAAAACAAAGAAGGCGGTGTATTATTAGGAGTTCATACTTCCCTTTCCTCTTTTCCTGTTGTTATGCAGCCGTAGCGTCGTCTACTGAAAATAATTTGAACCAACAATTATGAGTCAAGGTTTCTGTCGAGGACAAATATATTCATATTTTCAGCCCTGTCAGCGTGCTACTATTTACGAGATAACAACTAGAACTGATAATATATAAAAGATAATAATGAACTTTTTTCTTTTCGGCGATTTTAATCTTCCAAGACTGAACTGGATACCATGCGAGTATAATAACTCAATCGTCGATCCAATCAATATATCGACTGAGCAGCAATCTCTTAATTTGACTTTTATACCAAAAATGGGTATAATCAGATTTGTAGTTTAAAAATTAATTTTTCAAATGTTCTTGATCTTGTGTTTACTAATGTTTGCGATAACTTTGTTTTAAAAGAAAATTCATCTATCGTTTTTTAAAAAAACAGTGTTTTTCACAAGACATTTAAAATAAGCTTTTTCTATAGCGACAAGACTCATCCGAATATTGATGAGAAGAAATTCTTCTTTGATTTTAAAAACGCTGATTATCATCAAATCAACTTACATTCAAATAGCATTCATTGGTTTAGTGAATCCTCTACAGCAAATGAAAAGGTTGTTAAGTTGTATAAAGTTATCTGTGTGTGAAAATCTAGTTCCTGGAAAGATTATCACTTCTTCTAAAGCCCCTCCCTGATATGAAATAGTGTTAACTAGCTTGAAAAATCGTAAAAATAAAGCTTATCGTAAATGAACAGCCTCGGGCAGTTCTATTAATTACGAAACTTTTCAGAATTATGACGCTGAATTCAAATCATATGACAAAATATGTTATGACCGATACGTGGTTGAATCAGTATCCCTAATTAAGAGGAATCCTCGTCACTTTTATAAATTCATTAACAATAAACGTAACGTAACTTACTTCCCTTCTACGATATACTCTGGAAGTATAGTGTTTGCTCGGAAACATCTGATTATGTGAACTCTTTACCTCTTTTTTTGAATCTGTATATTCAAATCCAATCACTTTTGATAGAAATTATTTTAACTATATTACGGATGACAATGTTTCAATCACTATGGAAGACCTTATCCGTAACCTTAGAACCATCGATGTTAGCAAAGGAAATGGTCCTAATGGCATTCCTCCTTTGTTTTTAAGAACACCGCTGAAACTATTTCCAAGCCCCTGCCTCAACTTTTCAACCAATCTTTGTCTAATGGGATATTTCCTAACACGTGGCTTAACTCGTTGCTTAATATTTAAAAAGGGAGACAGACCCAACACAAAAAATTATCGAGGTATTGCAATCCTGTCGGTTATTCCCAAATTATTTGAGAAACTGGTAACTGACAAGCTGAACGTGGAGCTGATTTCAATCTTAAGCGAGCATCAACAAGGCTTTCTTAAAGGCAGATCTACAACTACAAATTTAGCAGATTATACCTCATTCATTCTTATAGAAATGGAAAAAGGGAACTAGGTTGATGCTGTCTCTACTGACTTCAGCAAAGCTTTCGACAAATTGGCCATAATCTGCTTATTTTTAAATTTAAAAAAAAAAAAATATGGCATTCATGACACCTTATTATTGTGGATCAAATCGTATTTGTCGCAAAGGACGCAGTGTGTCAAGTGTGATGTCTTGCCAGGTTGTCAAGTCAAATTTATGTAATTTCTTGTGTACCTCAAGGTAGCCATCTTGGCCCAGTTTTGTTTCTCTTATTATTATTATTATTTATAAATGACATGCCCTTACTGCTTAAAGGTTGTAGATTACTGTATATTGCCGACATGCAATTATAGCAGCAATGCTTACTCAGCCTAGTTAAGTGGTCTAAGACTAATGGAATGATGTTAAATGTGGAGAAATGCAATATAATTTCTTTTTTAAGAAAAACATGTGCAATAAATTTTTACTACTCCATAGACGGACAAAAGTTAGTAAGAATTGACGTAGTAAGACTTAGGAGTTCTAATTGATAGAAAACTAACTTTTAAACAACATATTGATAAAGTTCATTGTAAGAGTATGGCTATTAGTCTATTGATCATGTCATTTCTTAAGGAACTCGAAAAAGGGTGGATTTTTATTGCATGAAGCGTTTTTTTGATAATTTAGGAGAAAAAACCGAAAGTGCTATTAAATTGAAGGGTGCAAATCGGAGATACAATATATATCGAAAACGAAGCAAAATTTTGATACAATTTCAAGGACGTTTTTTGTAGAGAGCAAGTTTTCCCATCAAAAAACACCTTTCGAATAATTTCGAATAAAAATATCTGTAAATGTTAGTTCGTATTTTAAGATACACCAAATTTTTAAAGGAGAGCAACTCACGGACAAATTACGCTTCTCATTAATGTTTCAATAGATGTTCAAAAACATTTAACAAATATTTTGACTTGTTCAATGTTAATAAATTTATAAACAGACAAAACTTTAGAAGAACATCCTAAATAGAATAATGTTTCAAAACTCTTCTCGACTTTCTCTTGTGTATTTTTGTAGTAAATCAAACGTAAACTACATTAACAATGTCCTATTTATATAGCAAATTCGTTTTATTAATGAAAAAAATTAGTTTTATATAATACGTAGTACAACAAATTTATTTTATTTTATTTCTTATGTAGTGCAATCTTTGTTAAGTTTCTCTTATTTTTTATACTTAATGTTGTCTTACTTTCGCAAAATAAACTAAACTATATTGCACTCAGTTCATATACATATTAAATGAAAGATCTGTTTTTGAAATATGCTAAATAAATTTATACAAGGAAATCCCACCTACAGTGGGAAATACCTTCACCACAAAAAAGACAAATTATTTCCCACTTGAGATGAAGTAATTTCCCATGTGAAGGTAGTGCCGGTGAAGTTAATTTCCTGCACCGTATGGATTGTAGGCAAAGCTCAATGATGAAAAAAACTAGAATTTTAGCACAAACAATCTGTTTGAAGTAAACCGATTCGGATTATATCCGCAGCTCTGAAAAACAAAAACTACTAGTAAATTGACATTGTACTGGTTCCAAAACTAAAATGCGAACTCCAAAGTCAAATAACCTCATAAAATGTTTTATTTCGATGCACATTTCTGGAGCAAAGAACTTCTAAAAAGCAAAAAGATAGCAATACACTCTGTAATTTTAGATTTATTGCACGATGGATGTTAAAAAAAGAAAAAAGTTAAAATGAGTATATTCATATCCCAATTTTTGCAACACAGTTCAGACCAATGAACTCGTTATTTGATGTAAGAACCTAAAATATCTATCAATATCAATAATACGTAGAATTATTCCCTTACAATAAGGTTTCTTAAAGTACTACTCACTTGGTAGTTTTTTCCCTTTTCCAAACACTTTTTGCTCATGGAATCGTTTGCTGATGCGAAGGGTGCTGCTTTAGTTCCTTCAGATTTCTTACTTGGAATTTTTTCATGGCTCTCACTCTTTTTATTTTCTTGGAAGTCATCGTGTTTACCTGTATCTTCAATATTCTCCTGTGGTTTCAGTTTCAAAAGGTGCTCATCAATTTCCATGCGATCTGCGTTGAAATCTAAGTCTTCCGTGTCCATGCTAATATCGCTTAGATCCATAAATCCGTTTGCATTTAAACTTTCAAAATGCTGTCCTTCTTCATTTTTTTCTCTTTCTTCAGTGCTTATGCGTGAATTTCTGCCAACAAGATCTTTCAAATCGGTTTCACGATCGGCAGAAGTGTGATTTGTCTTCTCATTTCCATTTTCTTCGTTGATGCTCTTATCATCAGCAATAGCAAAGTGTGATGGGGATGTATAAAATGTTTCACTTCGATTTTCTTGTGACAAGCTCATTGATCGTCCTTTAAGGGCACCAATAGGGTTTCGTATTATTCCTTCTAATTCGGGACTTAAAAGTGAGTGACTTATTGCAACTTCACTTTTGTTCATTGTTGCATTTGCAACCGATTCAATATTTTTTGAATCAAATAAAAAGTCAATTGAAGATGGTTTTGAGCTTATTTTATATTCATTCTGGTTTATTTTTTGCTTCTCTTCTTTGGCATCTACAGTGGTGTTTGCAGCTATTTTGTTTGCGAAATGTTCAAGGAACTCTGATTTTTCTTTTCCTTCATAGATGCCTTTTGCTGCTGTTAAAAGATCAAGTTCTAATTTGCCTTTTTCTTTGTAACTCACTTCAGTTATTGAATTCTCTGAATCTATTTCATACACCACAGTTGTTGTTAATTCTTCATGTGTTGTTGTATCCATAGTAATGTCATCATTCAACTCGTCAATTATTATTGTCGTAGGCATAAGAGTTGTCACTGTGATGTCTTCGATGTTATCACTCAAACTCTTCCCGGTATGTACACCATCTGGATCCACTTTTTTATTTTTCTGAGGAGGGTCTTTGGAAGACCTATTAATTGTATCAGTCCCGTTTACTGACTCGGTTTTTTCTGCATTGTCGCCTAAAGCAATGTTAGATATGGAGAGAGTATTGGACATAGTTTTGGCCACTGAAGAATTTTGTGAAATTGTGTTTTTTTCAGTGGTTTCTTCTTTACTTATTGAATCAATTGTGAAACCTAGAAAAGAAATAAATTCTGTTGAATAAATAATGTCAACTGGTTCTTTAAAGAATATATTCTTCTTTATTTGTAGGCACACAAATAATTATGGTCAAAATGAACCTTTGTCAAATGCTATGTCATGTTTCAATGAATTACATAATGTTATTGATTTTCATTTCAATAGAAATTTATGTAAGAAATTTATTATGAATGCTTTGTAATTAAATTATATCTGTCTATGAAAGTTTATACTTGGTAGAAATAAATAAATAATAATAATAATAATAAAACATTGCAATCGATAATGCGAATGTTATACCAGCTCTCCACAAACGAAGACAAAAGACAGTCAAATATAAAATTGTAATATTTTAAAATCGCTTCTTTTAAATTTAGCTTTTTACAGTCCTATTTTTTTTAGATCCTGCTTTTTTTAAATTCTTCTTCTTATAACCACCACCCCCCTCCCTCTCGTCTCCTACAATTCCGTTTTCAAAATCTCATATCTTATCATCCCGCTTCTGTAGTCTAAACTTGTTGTTTTACTTTAAAAAAAAAATATTTGGATTGCAAAAACAGAATAAGAAAATTAAAATAGAATGACCAAAAATTGAATCTTTTAATTAAAATGTAGGCTTTTTTTCATTACAATTTTGATTATGTAGCCAAAAACAAATACGCAACATTTATAAAATCAACATCTATGGAGCCGTCCATAAAATAGGTACGTCACACTAAAATAAGTTTTTTTGACCCATTGTCAAAACACAGCATAGCATTAGCTTTGGCAACTAAATGATGATAATGTAAGCCAAAACGAAATTCAGAATTAGAAATAATTCCTAGATCTTTTTATGTTAGTGTTAGTTAAAATGTATGTAAAATATGTAGCCCAATACAACTTGATAAAGATTTCATTACTCTATAGAGTTTAAAGTCATCTGCATAAATAATAAACATTCTGAATGTTTCAGATATTGAGGTAAATCGTTTAAAAATAGAACAAAAAGCAGTGGGCCCAAATGACTTCCTTGGGGAACGCCTGAAAAGTTAAAGATAACCTTTGATATACTGGAGCCAATCTTAACATATTGTTTTCGATTGGTTACATAACTTTCAATCCAGTTTAGCAAGCTAGAATGAAAATCTTAGTCTTTTAATTTTCTACTAGTACTCCATGTTGAACGCGATCAAAAGCTTCGGAAGAATCTTTAGAAATGGTGTCCACTTGGTACCTGTTCTCTAAAATTCATAAAAAAAATCAGCCTTATTAAGAGTTTCGCGTGACCAGCTTTTCGCCAGGAACATTTTTGTTCGCCCGGAATTTTAAAAGCTATTATGAGTTTCACTTGAACAAAATTACACTTGGAATCAGAAAGTTCACTTTAAAAGAAAGACCACGTTCAGTTGCATCCAATTTCCCGTCATTGCTCTCAACGTTTTCACATTTCACGGGGAAAATAGCTCATAATAAGAGAATTTTTGCGAATACGGAAAATTTTTCGAGACGAATTAGTTCATGTGAAACTCATAATAAGGCTGAATAGTTTTAGTAGATAGCCAGGTTTGTTGAAGTATATCTACCAGATACAAAGCCGTGCTGGGAAGGAGAACTACATATGTATGATTGCGAACAATTGCATAAATTTTATCTTTAACAATTGCCAAAGAAAAATAAAACAAATATTTTTACGGCACTAGCCAGCTTTTCTCAATTCATTATTTATTCAGTACCAGTGTACACATTTTTCTTTTTGACTATTTACATTTTTTTTTAGAGATTTAGGATATTCAATTATTCCTTTACAGCTATAATATAAAATATATACATATAACAATAATTTTATAAAAAGATATTTTACATCTTAAGGGAAAGCTACAAACAAAAACCCTTTTACAACACTTAAAACTACTATTGCAACAATCCCTTACCAACATTTTTTTGCATTTTTATTATTTTGTTTACCTTGGTATAACATTTAAACGGGAAAGCTTTTTAACAAGTTGATTTTCGGATAAGAAACTATTTACAACAAATTTTTGTTTAGAAATATCAATGAGATTATCCAAAAAGTCGATATTGGCTAGTTCAAGTCCCCGGGTTGAGTGATAACGTGGTAAATTAAGCTTAATTTTGAGTATTTTATTCTGGCACCTTTGTAATTTCAATCTATGCGACTAAGCGCAATCACACCAAACAGGGGCACCGTACAAGAGGATAGCTTGAAATATGGTTTTGAACATTATAAGTTTTTTATCTTTGCTGAGTTTAGAGTTTCTACAGATAAAAGGGTAAAGAATTCTAGTATACATATTGATTTTATCGAGTGTGGTGGAAATATGTTTATGAAAGTTCCACTTTTTGTCTATCATTATGCCAAGATATCTACAATGCACGGACCACTCGATGTTGACAGAGCCCATTTGAAGTTGAACATTTCCCGGTAAGAAACATGCTTTTCTTCGTCGTGTAAACCAGATTGCCTGAGTTTTCTCTGGATTAATTTTTATTTTCCACTTGTAAAAATAGTCTTCTAGTTTAGTGAGAGATAGTTGCAGTTTTTGGTAGACATCCATAAAGAAAATCCCAGAAGAATAAACAGCAGTATCGTCGCCTTCCCGACGATCAGTCACCTTGTCGCGGTGGGGGGGCTTAAGTAGTTAATTTGAACCGAGCTCGATGCCGAAAGGTGGTCGAAGGATGGGGAAAATAAATGAAAAACCAAGAATTGATCAAAAAACAGTATGGAAGATAACCCAAAGGATTTTTATTCTCCAGGTGGCAATCGTAAAAGCGAAAATCCACCCGTAGTCTTCACTACGGCAGGGGCACGGATTCTGGAGGCCCCATCTAACATACAACCGCACACCTTAACTGGTGGATACACGCGAGTCGAAGGTACCGCAACCGATGACTCCTGCAGCTCTCTCCGTGAAGCTCTTCGTGGTCTGAGCTGGAAAGATGAAGAAGGCAGCTCGGAGGTATTACCTCCAAAGCTAATCTCTCATCCGGGCTTAGCTTTTGGCCAGAGCGGTGCAATCACCGGACTAAGTGAAGCTGAACAAGTGGATCCCACTCCAACGATGGCATCCTCCGGAGAACAGCTTTCCAAGCGCCAACAGAAGCTGGAGAGAAGGCGAGTGGCAAAGGCTCAGTGCAAAGAGGACACCAGGGTGGCCGAAGGCACTGAATTAAGTTGCAAACCTTTGGTGACGGCGGCGAAAAGGGACAGGTCGGAAGAGGTCTCACCCACCAATTCAGGACGGTCTCCTGTAACCGAAGTCACCCCAACTTCTGCAAACGCGAACAGGGTCAAAAGGAAGAAGGTTTCCGGAAGCTCTGCAAATTGTCCTGTTGGTCTAACTGGAAAGTCGGTGAATGAAACTGAAGGAACAGGTCGCAAGACTTGCGAATTTGGTCCACGGACACTGGCTGGAAGGGACGAAGCCGGCATGGTTAAAACTCCTGGAGGTCCAACCGAAACGTTGGTGAATGAAACCGTGACTGCTAGTCAGTCTGGTCCACGGACACTGACCGGACGGGATAAAGCCTCGAAAGGAAAAAAATCCGTCGCACAGCGAAATAAAAGACGGCTGCCCTATAAAAGAGCGACTGTCCCGCTTTTCAAAGTGCGTATCTGTAAGGCTGGCAATGACAACAGCATGACCATCACAGAGCGCAAGCACTGTGAAGATCATCTGTGGGAGCTGGCTATGGCAGAGAGTACGCAGATCCAGTCTGAGGGATGTTGTTTGGAGGACGGAACCTTTTTGGTCGAGTGTTCTAATCAGCAGACCGCTGACTGGCTACGTGCCTCTGTGCCTAAAATTCCACCCCTCCTAAATTCCTCTTTTGAAATTTACAGGGTGCCAGTTTTGACGAAAGCCATCTGTTTTATCCCGGGGCAACTCAGGAAAACTGAAGATGTGCTTCAACGCCTCGTTACCCAGAATGATGGTATCGACACTACGAAGTGGAAAGTTTATTACCACAAGAAGGCTAGGAATCGGGATGGTGAAGACGGTTCTTACCTTGTTGTGGGAGTAGATCAAGCTTCTGTGGCTATCATCAAGGCTAGGTACGACTCCCGTCTGCATTTTCATCTTGGAAGGATTTATTTCCAACTTAATTCCAATCGGTGAAAATGATGGATGGATTACTAGTATTTATCAATGATAATAACTCAGATAAACCTTCAACATTCTAAGGCTGCTACTGCACTCCTATGTAGCAGGCTTTCCGTGTTGAATACAAAAACTCACCTCGTAGCAATCCAAGAGCCATGGGCCTGGAAGGGCCGAGTTCTTGGTCTTGGAGGGCTACGAGGGTTTAATATTCTCTATGACGAACGGTCTGACTTACCCCGGACCTGTCTCATCATACCGAACTCTTTTGCAGCAACTAAACTTGATCACTTCTGTGGCCAAGACCTGGTTGCGGCTACGATAAACTACGAAACGAACGGTGAGTGGAAAACTTTCGTCGTTGCGTCAGTTTACTTACCCTGGAACTCCATTCTACCCCCTCCCTCAAGACAGGTTGTGGATTTGGTGGAGTTTTGTGAAAACCGGAAGTTGGGGCTTATCAAGTGCTGTGATGCTAACGCTCAAAACTTAGTTTGGGGTAGCGTCAAATGCAACATGAGAGGCAACCATCTTCTTAATTACATTCTGTCTTCTGACTTGAACATTAACAATGTTGGTAATACGCCAACTTTTGTTACGGCTATACGACAGGACGTAATTGACTTGACACTATCTAACAGATATGCCAAGGAGATTACCAACTGGAAAGTGTTGCTGGACGTGTCACTCTCAGACCACAGATACATTCAATTCCATGTAGCAAATGTGATTCCCACACCTTTAGTTACAAGAAATCCCAGAAAAACTAACTGGACACTTTTCAACGATGAGCTCGGTAATCTCGTCAAAACCCTACCTAAGCTCTCAACATCACAAAAAGTGGAAGATGCAGTTCTAGAAGTGAATTGTGCCCTTACAAGTAGTTTCGAGCTGGCATGTCCAGCTAGACAATTACCTAGTAGATCTATGGTTCCGTGGTGGAACAATGAACTACAGAAACTTCGCAGGGAAACCAGAAGTATTCTGAATAGGTCCCTCAAGACCAAATCAGATGTCGACTGGAACCTGTATCGATCTAAACAGAAGGACTTTAAAAGGTTAATTCGAAGATCAAAGAATGCCTCTTACAAAGAATTCTGTGAAAGTATAGAAACACTCAGTGAAACTAGTCGACTTACTAAAGCCCTTAAAAGGAGCAAGGTAAACAAACTAGAAACGCTCAGGAAATCAGATGGTTCCTATACCGAGTCCAAAGCAGAGACACTCAGTCTTATGCTGGAAACTCATTTTCCAGGAAACCAGATATCAATCGGACCACAGCAATCTATTTCCCTTAGATCATGTGAATCTGATAAATCCACTCGACTTAGCTGGTACACGTCATCGTTAGTTGTTACCGACGAAGCCATCAAATATGCCGTGGCATCTTTTGACAGTTTCAAGTCACCTGGCACTGACGGTGTTTACCCAGCTATGTTGCAGGAAAGTATAAACCTTTTGCTTCCTACTTTGAAAAATATTTTCACTGGTAGTTTAGCCCTAGCGTATATACCAACTTCATGGCAGAGTGTTAGAGTCGCCTTCATACCAAAAATTGGTAAACAAGACTACTCACTCGCCAAGAGCTTTAGACCCATCAGTCTTACCTCCTTTCTGCTTAAGACTCTGCAAAGAATGGTTGAGATTAACATTCGTAAAACCTCACTCCAATTACACCCTCTGTCTCAGATGCAACATGCTTACCAAAGAGGAAAATCTTGCGAGACCGCACTTCAAAATCTTGTTAGCAGGATTGAATGCGCGCTTGACAGGAAAGAATTTGCGGTAGGCATTTTCATCGACATTCAAGGTGCTTTTGACAATGCTAGCTTCGATGGTATGTGTAATGCTGCCAGAGAACACGGTGTGAACGAGTCATTAGTGTTGTGGATTAAAGCAATGCTAATGAAGAGAACCGTAATCGCTGAGGCGGACTGTGGACAATATGTTGCAACGGGAGTAAATAAGGGCTGCCCACAAGGTGGCGTTTTATCTCCTCTTCTGTGGTGCATGTTGATCGACTCTCTACTTATAATGCTCAATGGTTCTAACGTTCATGCCCAAGCATATGCAGACGACGTCGCCGTGCTCTCGGTTGGCTCCAGCCTCCAAGCTGTCTGCTCCCGAGCACAGGCTGCGCTTTGTATGATTGACACCTGGTGTGTTAGAAACGGTCTCTCCGTCAATCCTCTTAAAACCGAGGTTGTCCTCTTCACGAGACGTAGAAAATTGACTGGTCTGACCCATCTTACGCTTAAAGGCGTCAACATCCCCTTTTCAAATGAAGTCAAGCATCTTGGAGTAATCCTGGATAACAAACTTCTTTGGTCGAAACATGTCGAGTCTAAAACTACTAAAGCACTGTCAGTTTTCTGGCAATGTAAAGGAGCTTTTGGCAAGACATGGGGTCTTTCACCGAAAAGGGTCCTTTGGATCTATACGGCTATGATAAGACCAATCATCTCCTATGCGTCAGTTGTTTGGTGGAATAAGCTCTCGCGTAAATACGTTATTGCTTCGTTTGCCAAACTTCAAAGAACAATCTGTCTGGGTGTTACGGGGGCCTTCCCCAGCACACCGGGTGCTGCTCTCGACGCACTGTTGAACCTTCCTCCCCTTGATACCTTCTTCATGGGGTGTACTCTCAAGACCATTTCTCGTTTAAAACGAAGTGGTCTCTGGCACAATTCGCACTGGAGCTTTGAGGAACTCGCAAGCAGCATATCTTATGACCCACGTCTAATGGATATGCCGTCTGACACGATGATCCCAAGGCTCAAACTGCGTCAAAATTACTCAGTCAGCTTTCCTTCGGTTCAGGACTGGTTCACTCCAGAATCTGAGCCTGGAAAGAACTGTTATCGTATCTTCACAGATGGCTCCAAAACCGACGAGGGTTCTGGTGCTGGTGCCTTTGTTGAGAACGACGACATACGACTGCACTCATCTTTAGGATCATACGCATCCGTTTTCCAAGCGCAGGCTTATGCTATCCTAATGGCCTTGAGCCACGTAACGAACAATGGATGGACGGGGAGAAGTATCTTTGTTTGCAGCGATAGCCAAGCTGTGCTTAAGGCCCTTCTCAACCCTCTAACCACTTCGAAAGTGATCCAGGAATGCAAGAGCTCTCTGAATGCGATCGGAAGATTAAATTCCTTGAGTCTCATTTGGGTTCCAGGCCATCACGGCATAACTGGAAATGAGATCGCCGATGAACTCGCTAGGCAGGGATCTCAGACAGCTTTCTCAGGACCTGAACCGTCGCTAGGTCTGCCAGCGTCCTCAGTGAGGGCTTCAATCAACGATTGGATCTGTGAAGAGCACAACCGTACATGGCATGCCTCCATTGGATGCAGACAAACCAAGCGTATGCTCCCCAACGTTAGTAAGAAGACTGCAACATTTTTGCTAGCTCGTAGCAGAAAAGACTGTAGGAAGCTTATTGGCGTTGCCAGCGGGCACTTCTCTTTTGCCAAGCATTTAAACGTGTTAGGCTTAAGTGATACCACACTCTGTGAATCTTGTGGAGAAGATGAGGACACCGCAGAGCACTTCCTCTGTGAATGTCCTGCTTTTTCTCGCATGAGGTTACAGATACTCGGCGCAGACATGGTGAGAGCTGGTAACTTAGGCTCCTTACCATGGCAGCGTCTTTTGGCTTTTCTCCGAACATCTGGAAAGCTATAACAAATAGAAGGTTTCTATCTGGTAGTACAATGGACCGGTATTTAGGTCTGAGTGCTCCAGCTGGTATTTTAAAAACCTCCAACAAAAAAAAAAAAAAAATCGTCGGCAAACATAGCTACATTAACGTCGTCTTCAAGAGAAGGTAAGTCAGACACAAAATTATTAAAGAGGGTGGGTCCAAGTACTGAACCTTGAGGTACACCATGCTCAATTTATTGAAGAGCAGATTTCGCATTTTCAACTTACACTACAAATTTTCTGTCCCTTAAAAAGCTTTGGATCATTTTGATAACTGGGATTAAAAACTGGAACTTACAGCCAGCTATTTTTACGTTTCTTCAGAATATTGGTGGAACATTACACTGGTAAACACTGTTTTTGTCACATGAACTTTGTTATGATTTTTATTTATGTTGGTGTAGCCTAATTAAAAATATATAACAGTTTTTTTTTGCTTCTATCACATCTTGTTTTCTTGTGACAGCTACATATTAATTTCTGACCTCATATATGTTTCTTTATTTACATAACTGCATTTAGTCGACTATTGTGTTTGCTAAATTACATTTTATCTACGATAGATAGATCGTAAATATGCCACGAAAGTATTTGAACAACCCAACCAATTTTGGTTATGTGTGTAGAGAATTAACTTTTACATCTCAGCGTCGAAATTTCACATCACTAATTGAACAGTGCTGTTTAAACTATTTTGGTTTTCGATTCCTCACAGGAATCAAGACAAATCCTGGGTTCCACATAAATGCTGTGTAACGTGTGTGAGGCTCTTTTTTGGTAGGGCTAAACAAGAGTCTAGACACTAGACATTAGCAATTTGCTATACCAATGATTTGGACGGAACCAAAGGATCATGTTAGTGATTGTTATTTTTCTTTGACTCAAGCAGAAGGCATTACTACCAAATCCAAACACACTATTCAGCATCCAAACTTGTCTTCGGCCAAAAGACCCACATAGTGCCGAACTGCCTGTGCCGATGCCTCCAAATCGACCAAAAAGTGAGAATTCTAGTCCGGAATTTGTTCTTAGTCAGCATGATAAGGTATCTCAAGATAGTGACCCAAGATATGAACCGTCAACTTCAAAAGAACCGCACTTATTGACACAACGTGATTCAAACGATTTAGTACGTGTTTTGAATCGGTCTAAAAACAGGCTGAGCTTTTGGGGTCTAGATTAAACGACTGGAACTTATTTTCTCCTAGTACAAAGATTTATTATTTGAGAAGCGTTGTCAAGGGAAATGGTGTCCAGGAATGCTAGCAGACTATTGTTGTAGACTTAAAACGGACCTACCAGAAACCAAATATTCAAGAAAATCTTAAGTATCGATTGATATAAGGAAATAATTATTGTGACATTTTCTTCAAAAATAACAAAAATTATGAATAACATAGGGAAAAAAAAAACATGAATAATTATAAAATAACTCACTATGAACTGCCGACAATAAAGACATGTCACCAAAAAAGATAACCATTGATTGAGGTTAGTGATTAATTTGACAGATAGACTGGAAATATATTGGAATTTCTCGATAACCTACGGTTTGTTAACCAAGGCCGAAAAAATAGTGAAAAAACGCAATTCCTTAACCATAGATCCATAAACACGGGTTAAGCAAAATCTCTGGTAACCAAACCACAAATTTAACCACACTTGAACAGACCGGCCCTTAAGCTGTGACAATGCTAATTCAATTTCGGAGGCAGAAAGACTTAAATTACCAATATTCAAAATGCTTTCAGGAGTATTAGTGTTGGTAACATAAGATGTGGCTGAAGAATCATTAAGATAAACGGACTGGAAATGCTTAGCGAACAGATTACAAACAACTGAGAGATCAGAAGATGTAATGCCATCATGATGCATACGATTGGGAATACCATTTGAATTTCTCTTGTCATTTATAGATTTCCAAAAGCTTTTACTATTTGACTAACTTACTCTCGACAGAAAACAGATATTGATTATATAGACATTTATTCAAAGTATCGAATTCCTTTTGCAACACTCGATATTGATTATACAGTTCACGATCATTATTTGACCTACAAAATTGCTTATATAGACCTTGTTTTTCTTATTATTTAGATTGATTATTCTTTTATTAAACCAAACGGGTTTCTTGGCATCAATCGTTTTAATTTTTGGAGTATTTAGGTCAATCGCACTTTAACAACATTTAAAAACGAATTGTAACATTCATTTAAACTTTTTCTTAAGAACAGCGCTTGCCAATTAGTACCACTGAAGAGATCTAAATTTGCACTTAAATTAACTTCCGCAAAATTGTAAATAAAATCGGAATCAGAAGTTACATGTTCAAAATAATTGAGAAATTCTAGATGTAAGCTAAATGCAACATGATGTATTGTATTAGAAAAAAGAGGAACTATTGAGTTACTAATACTAACACACAATTCAGCATCAACAAAAACTAAATCCAGCACATTATTAAAAGAATTTTGAAAATGATTAATCTGTCTGAGGTCAAATTGTGCGAAGGTATCGACAACTTCACAATCATGATTAAACAAAACATTAAATGAGATTAAAATTTTTTCATCTTGATCATATATCCATTCTACATTTGGCAAATTAAAATCACCGATAATTATTACTTTTTGATTGTCTTTGCGATTCCTTATTACTGAACTACAATTATCTATGTGAGCCTTATATAATTCGAAAGAGCTACTTGGTGGAATGTAAGAGATAATAAGGAGAATTTCATTATTACAATCAAACCTTATACTTAGAACTTAATTGGTCGACATCGAGAGCACCAGCTGTTGACGGCAATTCAACTTTAGTCCAATGAAGAGAGGTATTCATGGCCACAACCCACAAGCACACCACCTCCCTTTTCACAATCGAGTAATTCATAGTTACGATCTTTCCGGAAAACCGCGTACTGGTTGTTATTAAACATTTCAGAGTCATGATGATCATCATTTATCCAAGTCTCCGTAAAAACAATAATATCATATTGTGTTGAAGTTGAAAAGAGGAGCACTTATTGCACTTTAGTACGTAGCCCTCCGGTGTTTTGATAGTAAATAAGAAATTCGTAGAAGAACGTGAAGGAGAGCAGATATGCGATTCAATTACGTTATCAAGCTTACGATCTGATGTGTCTCTTCGTTTTTTGGACGTGAGACAACTAATTTGATTTGCACAAAGCAGGGCCACATAGAAGCATTCAAATGAATGCTTAGTTTAAAGTTGACGTGTTTAAGTTTTGACAAGTCTGCATCTTTCTTTATAAGTTTGTAGCATTGCATTAGATTTATAGGAATGCCTGTTGTATTATAAATATGTTGCAAAATGTCATTAGAGTCAGTTTCAGTACGAAATTTAGATATGTGGATCAACTTCACAGAGGGTAAAACATTAAGAGATGATGTGTTGTTATCAGAGCCAAAGACTTTCTTAGGTCTGTTACGCTTGGGTGGAAGAGAAATTTGAGCTGGGCATGTCACTCACTACTGGTTGATGGAACGGAATCGGTGTCTGCAAATTTTGTAGCAATTTGCTCGTGTGCAGACCTCAAAGACAGTGTAGCTTTTTCCGAAATTGGGACAATCGAGTTAGTTCTAAGTTCGGAATACGCTTTACCTATCCTTCTGTGTTCCAACCAAGGGTCCAATATGGTTGCCTTAGCGAGATGTATTTCGAGAGGCTCAAGTCTTTTAACGGTTGCAGCGCGGAATCTGTCCTGAAAAGCAACTCCTACCTTAGTAGAAGGTTTCATTTGCCTAAGCCCTCTTTGGAGTAAGTTTGCAATGGTTCTTCCCTTGCTTCCTTGAATGGTATAAAGAGGACTATCATATCTCGTATGATGCTCAGCTCCATTGAAGTTATCATGTTTGTTAAAAATAATTAGTAGCGGTAGATATATTTAAATAATTTTTTTTCAATGAATTTGATTTAGTGGAGTGCCATAGGCCTTATACCTAGGAATCAAGACCAGTCTATCGATTTTCATGAAATTTTCGGAAATGTGTTTTAAATAGCGTATAGAAAAAAGTTAAAAAAAAAAATTTCACTGCTCTCAATTTTTTAATTATTTTTATTATTAATTATTAACTTTTAGAATTTTCTTTTATTTATGTAGGGTGTTTTAGATACGGTTTGCCAAAGGCTCAAAATAGATAAGTTGGATCAAGATAAAAAAAATTGTATTGGAAGGGCGGTCTACATCCCTCCGTGTAGGTGCGAGGGGCAATTTTGTTAAAAATTGACTCAATTTTTTAAAAAAATTTTAAAAATCAGCTAAGCCATTACTACCTCATACTATAATGTTTTTGAAATCTAATGCTTTGTTCCTTAATAAAAATTATAGTTTGAACTCACTTAATGAATAGTTTTTGAGAAACCAAGCCTCAAAGTCAAAATTTTTAAAAAAGATAACAATTTTTTTCTTAGAAATTTTTTTTCTTACAAAATTTGGCTTATTAAGGGCAATTTTTTCTTTCAATAGTCAATGTTAATAATAATTATGAAATAATTCTTAGGTTTACAAATTTTATATTCAGTTTTACAAAAATAACAAGTTTTAACGATCTCTTGAGTAAGGTTTATTTCTGGTGCTGGTCCACGGAACAGCTGATATCGATCCTCACTGGTGTAGTGGCGATGGTTTCTTTGGGGATACGGTTGTATACCCCGGCTGTTATTTCCTCTGTTCGACGGACTCCTAGCTCTGCGTTAGGCAGGGCGCTCTATCGGCAGCAGCGGATTTCGTAGCAAAGGTCTGCGTTGCGTGAAAGGCAAAGCAATTTATCGGTGGCGGCGGACTGCGTAGGAAGTGCCGGCGGTGTATCAAACGGCAGAGCAATTTATCGGCGGCGGCGGACTTCGTAGAAAGTGCCCGCGTTTACTAGGGGCGGATTTCGTAGAAAAGGTCTGCGATTACGTACCACGATAAAAACTCCCTTTATGGAGACACAAATGCCTAACCAAAGAAAATCTAAACGCCTGGCTGGAATCAAGCCACAACGGTTAAATTTCCTTATACAGAGGCGCAAAACCGGAAAAGACCGACCAAGGAAAGTCCAAACGCCCGGCTGGAATCAAGCCACAAAGATTAAATCTCCCTTACGGTGAAGCGAGAAAAATGTATTTACCAGGTAAATTCTATTTGTCCGGCTGAGAACAAGCCACAACATTCAGAAACCTCTAATTCTTTTTCTCGATTTTGGGTGATTAATTCAACTCTCCTCATTAACTTTGTCATTGAAACCGAATGTGAGCTGTAACCGGTCAGTGACAATTTTGCATGAAAAAACATTATACATTAGCAATATCCATCCAGTATTGCTAATGCATTTCCCAATAAGGAAATGCACAAGAAGTGATAAGGCACGGAGAAGTAAACAATGTTTGGTCTTGGAGTAGGCATTTACTTTGTAATTTAATTACGCGCAGGGGGATTTTAATAGAAATTAATACTGCACTGTTTTGGTGCGTAATTTTGGGAAGAGGTAGGGAAAGAAATTGTGACGCTTCGTCACAACACTAGTTTCAAACTATTGGTTTCATATATGGCATCTCTTCGATAGTTTGGTAAATGAACCTTCTAGACCCGTCTCGAGCACATGTTTAGACCATATCTACGTTCGTCTTAGGAATAGTTCAAACGAAAAATGTGTTTTGGATTTGCAAATAACAGATCACTGTATGACTGGACTATTGTTTGCCATCCCTGCTATGAAGATAGCACTACTCATAGCACAATATCTTCAATTCAAAGAACGAAGATTGATTATAGGCAGCTTAAACATATTCTCTCTTATGAATTTTGGGAAGATGTGTATAACAGCACCGATGCCTGTACACCTGTACTGCTTTTTCAAAGTTTCACGATACACTTATGAAGCATATAGCAACTTGTAGTCATGCTATTAATCTTAAAAGTTCTTATAAAAGGCTTAAGCCTTGGATTTCCAAGTCCTTACTAAAAAAAGTTAATACAAAAAATAAGTATCTGTTCTTAAAAACTAAGTATAAATTGGGTAAGGAACTTAAGAAAGATATCCCAATTTGTCGAGATAACTATTACCGTTCTAAATTCACATCTGCTAGGGGTAATTCAAAGGACGAATGGAAAACAGTGAATAGTATTCTTAACAAATCATCTGTTGTTAAAAAACCAACCAGCATTCATGTAAATAACTACGTTGTTTCAGATAAACCGGTCATTAGTAATGAGTTTAATAATTATTTTACTAACATTGCTACCAATCTTCAATCATGACCTATACCATCTCTGTGTCCCAGCTGTTTGATAACAATGTCTTTTGATGAGCCGACAGACTGTAACAGTTTTGTGTTTAAACCTTTTTCTGCGTTTGAAGTCATGAAAACTATTGGCTCTCTTAAAAATACACAGCCATGTGGAATGGATGGTATTTCTAGCAAATGTATAAAAGTAGCTAGCTTTTTGGTTGACATACTGTCATACACTTTCAATCGTTGCGTCTTCGAAGGAGTATTTCCTGAAGTCTTAAAATGCGCGGATGTTGTTCCTTTATTCAAAAAAGGTTCTACTATTAATAAATAAATAAATAAATTACTACCAATCTCCCTTCATCCCGTAATAAGCAATATTTACGAGAAGCTTGTTAAAAATAGAGTATTGGGATATTTAATAAATTTTTTCATCCCTCTCAATTTGGTTTCCAAAGTGGTAAATCAACCGAAAATGCACTTTAAAGGTTTTGTGGTGAAGTAATGTTTAACCTTAATAATAAAAAAAGTACACCTGGATTGTTCATTGACATTACTAAAGCATTTGACATGGTGAATCATATCATCCTTCTGAAAAAACTTGAAAAGGCAGGGTCCCGTGGTCTTATGCTGAAATCGTTGAGATCCTTTTTGTCAAACAGGTCTCAAAAAGTAAAACTGAATGAAATCCGGAGTGATAAAATAATACTAAACTTAGGGGTACCACAAGGCTCTGTACTTGACCCAATTCTGTTTCTCATTTATATCAATTCATGGTTTGAATTTAATTTCAAATGTAGGTACACCTACTGCTTTTGCTGATGACGTAGGTTTCTCACATGGTTCAAATAGTCTTCTTGACTTGATCGCTAACATAAATTGGGACCTTAATCTTTTGCGAAACTGGTTCTTAGTTCATAACTTAGTTATGAGCCCAAAGACTAAAGTAATGTATTTTAGTTTGTCCCCTAGACTGGACCTGGATGTCAATATTTATTTCCATAGTCCTGAATGCCATTGGTTCAAAATAGGTATTGCTTTTGCTCATCCGTTACATCCTCCAACACATATGATTGTGATGAAATCTGTAATGATAAATGTTTCTTGATCGAGAAAGTTACAGAATTTAAGTACCTAGGTCTTACTTTAGACTCAAGAATGAATTTTGGGTCTAATGTTTCTTCACATCGTTTATTTAATAAACTTCCTTTATCCTTGAAGATGATCACTACACCTGGAATGTTTCTTAAGATGGTTAAAGATTGGCTTTTCAATTTCAATTTCGTCTCTATTGAACGGTTGTTTTTAGCTATCTGGCTTAAAAATTGTTTACTTTATTTAAAATTTATCTTTCGCTTTAAGATGTTTTCAAAATGTTAATGTTAATTTTTACGAATTTCTGAATTATATTTTCTGGGTCACCCCACCCAATTTAAAATATTTATATTAGAATTATATAATCTATAGTGTGGCATTTTTAGTATTATCTCAAAATGCGAAGATCGAATGTCACTTAAATTTCTATTTATAGGTAATAGTTATACAAAAATATTGTCTAAGACCTGTGCTACATTACTGAAATTTATAAATAAAAAAAAAATCTATCTTTCTATCTAAAGCACCTACCGCTTTCTTTCACGTTTTCGATACTGAAATTTTAGTATCAATATATCCATAAATCGGAAAAAATATATGGCCGATATATATCGATGCATCGAGAACAAAATATCGATATATTAATATATCGATATTTTTTGGACATGCCTAATGCATAAAACCATATGTACAGAAATCCCAACAGCCTAACCAACAGCAAACAGCAGATCCCAAGCAGCAACAAGATTTCAAAAAAAATTGACACAGTTTTACCCTCTTTAGATACTCAATGTCGACAGGTCCAAAATATCCAAAACGTTCAGCAAGCAGCAACCACCTTAAGTTTCAACCAGTACTCAAATTAGTTTTAAGCTAACTAATTTATCCGGCTTTACAAAGGGCCAACTTTGATCAGCAATGCACAATTCCCAAAGATGAGACAAATTTAAATACCAACTTGCAAAACGTTATAAGTACTGAATTTAATTTGTACAGATCAAGACAATTTGATTATAAGTATGGACTGCAGACGCGTATTCGACGGTGGTTGCTCAAAAAAGAAATCGAATTTACATTGTCACCATCGAACAATATAACAACGTCGTGCCGGAGCGTTTGGGTCCATCCGCTCTACATGACCCAGCCAATGTAGCCTTTTGATGCGTACTCTCCTAGCTATGCCCATGTCGAATTTTCAATAAAATCAACACAGTTTTACCTTTTTCCGATACTCAATGTCGACAGGTTCAAAAGATCCAAACGTTCGGTCAGACGGTGACAGCCAAAGTTAGGTTGAATCGCTCAGTGGTTATGACTTCTCATCCTTAAAAATCCAATATTACCATAGATACGACGTTCCTAGTTTCAGTGGTGGTGTGAGCATTTATAATCCGTGCCGAAGAACTATAAGTTGGAGGATAATCGATAGCGAGCTCTTCTGGATGCTTGACAGGGTCCAGAATAGACTAGCCTTACCCCGGTACACGGCTCTACCGGGGCTGACCTTTTCCTTCCGGATTTTTTTTTTTTTTTTTAATTATATTGGGCGAAGGTGAGAATTACCTTTACAAGCACGTCGACCTGAAAGATCTTTTGTGCTGTTCCCCTAGGTTTAAAAAACACGTAGTGTATAGGTTTGTTCATTCGAAGCTGAGGTCATGTAAGAACCTAAGAATCTTCGAGGAAGAGGTGTTTCTGATATCAAGGGGACAGGGGAACCCTTTATTGAATATATTAAGCCTGGATCTAGCTAATGCAGGGCATTCACATAAAATGTGTTCAGCTGTTTCTATGTCCTCAAGACAGAGACGACAGGTGTCATCTTGGCTGATGACCATGTTTTTAAGATGATACTTGAGAGAGCAGTGTCCAGTGAAGAAGTCCGTAAGTAACTTTGCGTCACGTTTGCTCATGTCAAGAATTTCTTTCATACGTTTGTGGGATAAGTCAATGAATAGTTTTGACTGACGATGGCCATTTGAGTTGTTCCAGGTGCTGATCATGTTCTGTCGTTCCCAGGTAGCTAATTCGTTTTTAAGGCTACTGATTGTGAGACCACAGTAGGGTTCAGAGCCTTTGAATTGGGACTGAGAGCCAAGTCTAGCAAGTCGGTCAGCCTCTTCGTTACCCGGTACGCCTTCATGACCAGGCACCCATGAAAGAGTTATTTTATTGTGAGTAGCTAATTGAAGTAAACATGTCAAGCAGTTCCAAACTAGTTTGGATTCGATTTTTGTCGAGGATAGAGCCTTTAGTGCTGCCTGACTGTCAGAGCAGATTAGGATGCTTGATCTTCGGAGGTTTCTTCTAATACATTCCCCAATACAGAATTCTATAGCCATTACCTCTGCCTGAAAGATAGTAGTTGTGTTACCAAGGGATGTAGATGATTTGAAGTTGGGACCGTAAATCCCTGCACCTACACCGTTGTTTGTTTTTGAACCGTCAGTATACCAGATGTATTGGAAGTTATTTGTAAGAATTACAGGGTTCTTCCATGCTGAGCGGTTTGGAAAGATTACTTTAAAGGGACGATGTAACATTATGCGTTTAGGCATAAAGTCCGAGGAGTGGGCCGCAGGCGATTTCAGTATTGGGAGCACCTGCAGAATACTCATATGTCCTTGTAAGTTTTCCTTTCTAGAGTAGTTGGTGAGATGATGCTTTAGTCCGCTTAGTGCAGCAGTCTTCTTTACTCTTTGATGTAGCGGAGGAAAATTTAATAAACTTTCTAACGCTAAAGTTGGGCAGGTGCGCATTGCACCTGTGATACCTACACAGGTTAGTCTTTGTAACTTTTGCAAAGATTTGCGGGCATAAACTTGTTCTGTTTTTTTGCCACCAGATCAGTGAAGCATAGGTTATAATGGGTGTGATAATAGTGAGGTAAGTCCAGTAAATCATTTTTGGCCTAAGTCCCCACTTTTTACCAAAGAGTCTAGAACAGGCCCAGAAAGCATTTGTTGCTTTTGCTATGGTTTTGTCTAGATGTGGTTTCCAATTGAGTTTATTATCCAGGGTTACTCCTAGATATTTGACCTCTTTGGAAAAATTAATTGGAACACTATTTAGGGATAGTGTTTGGAGATCGATTTTACGTCTCCTGGTGAATGGAATGATGACTGTTTTGGTGGGGTTGACCTTAAGCCCTTCTTTATTGCACCAGTCATTAACTTTGTTCAGGGCACTTTGCATACGGTTTGTGACCTGTGCTTCTTGATTGCCTTGAATAGAGATGACTAGGTCATCAGCGTAGCCTTGTGTATCAAGGCCCAGCTTATTGAGGTCGTCCAAGAGCTGATCTATTACAATTGACCAGAGTAGGGGAGATAAAACACCCCCTTGGGGACAGCCTTTCACAGCATTAACTGTTATTGATGTTTGACCTAGTATGGTGGAGATGATTCTGCCACTTAGCATAGAGTCAATCCATTCAATGGTTGGTGTGTCAATTCCTTTGACAGTTGCAGCGGTTTGAATTGACAAGTACGTAGTATTGTCAAAGGCGCCAGAAATATCAAGAAAAGAGCAGAGTATGATGTCTTTCTTAGCAAACGCATTCTCAATTTTGCTGACCAGCTGATGGAGAGCTGTAACAGTGGACTTACCAGTTTGGTAAGCGAATTGGTTAGCATTGAGAGGATTTGCTATTAAGGCCGTACTGCGAATGTGTAAATCAATCACTTTTTCCATGACCTTTAGAAAGAAGGATGTGAGACTGATTGGTCTGAAGGATTTTGGGTCTGAGTTTGATCTATTGCCAGCTTTTGGTATGAATACTACTCTCACCTTTCTCCAAGTTTGAAGGATGTAGCTAAATTCAAAACTGGATCTATAGATAAGTATAAGTGAGCAGATTATGGTATCAATTCCATACTGCAAGAGAGCAGGAAAGATACCATCTTCCCCGGGCGCCTTGAAAGGCTGTTGTGAGGATAGTTCCGGAGTTACTCGTGGGACTTTCTACGGAATTCTTAAAAACAAACAAACAAACAGACAAAGAAACGAACTGAAGAGAACTGGAGGGAGGCAACGAAAGTTGACCACATTCTCTGGTTTGGCTGCAAGGCCGAAACAGGAAGGTGAGTCGATGGACAAACCTGCCACCAGTGGGTTACAAGGTTCACACACAAGCCCTGAACCAGCTGCAAAGCCAGTTCAGATAATCCCGACTCTGGCGAGCAGAACAGCCCGCTGGAAACTTGCCAAGAGCAGGCTGCAAAGCTAGCTCTATCCTGTAAACTGGAAGGCAAACTGACCGCCACTGCTAATAGAGGGGACGAAGTCCCCAACATTAGCTTTGAAAACAATTCGCCAATTCGACATAAGGGCAGGATGAGATGAAAATAACAAAGAGGGGAGATGCAGGTGTGATCAACGACTCCGTCTCCACCTCAAATGCCTTTGAAATGAAGGACAAGAGGAGGGCCGTCCAGACTGGCAGGATTAGAGAGGCTATAAGCAACTCTACCCATGCGGGTCAGAACGAACCCTCGTCGAGTACGATGAACTCTTTAATTGGTGGAGCGGGAGAGGTGATCAACAACTCTAGCTCGGCCAAGGGGACGACTCAAAACAAAAATAGGCCCGCTCAGATGCGTCACCGAACCAAAAGGGTAATCGAAGTGGTGGGTGGTAAGCCCGCAGCGGAGAGAACCCCGGGTGAGGTTGACAAACTGAAGTGGCTACACAAAATAGTCGAAGTGGTGCCGGGGCAAACCTTTGGTGACGTGGTCAAGGGACAGGTTGTGGTCGCAGTCATCGACGGAGGCAATATGGATTGAAACATCTCTGCCGACAGGTGGGCGAACATCAAGGCTCACCTTGCTTACAGTTTTATACCTGTTATCGAGGCGAATACGGCACGCCTCCCATGAATCAGCGACGCTGGCTGGTATCAAAACCGCGTCAAGCTGATCGCCGGCCAAGACCAGAGATCGTTTCATCTATATTAGCTTGTTTCATCGGTTTAGGTGAGATCTGGCCAGGTGCTTAGCTAGAGGTGGTGGCAAGGGAGGACATCCCAACCAGGCCGAGAGCTCGTGCCTTGATCCCGGCCTTTCATGAATCGCGGGAGATGGTTCTCCGGTTGATTCAGCTCAGCAACGCGGACCTGCCCACTCACGATTGGACGGCTCTTATCATTCTGAATAAGGAGTCATTAGAACCCCTTGCGGCACGTGGAGGTTTAATACAGTACGGGTTTGACTAGTCTATCATCCTTCCTCCCTGAAACACTGGAAAGAATGATTGACATACACTTAATACAAGAAATTAAACCTAATCTGATCTCAACGGCACAACATGCCCATACAAAAGGTAAATCAGTGTAAGATACACTACACTCTCTGGTTTGCACCATGAATAAATCCCTGTGTTACAAAGAATATTCTCTCGTCGCATTCCTAGACATAGAGGGTGCATTTAACAATGTTAACAATACAGCAATCACTAATGCTCTTGATGGGCGTCAACATAGAAGAACACATCAAGAACATGATAACAACAATGCTCAGCAGCAGAATCATTAGTTCCTAAATGGGTAGCTACAACACAAGCAGAATGGCCAATAGAGGAACCCCGTAGGGAGGAGTTCTATCTTCTATCTCCTGTACTTTGAAACCTGGTCGTTAACAAATTGCTAGTTGACTTAGATGACGAAGGTTTCAATACCATAGCCTATGCCGATGATGTAGCAATTGCCGTCTCAGACAAGCATCCACAAACCCTAGCTGAGCTGCTCCAAACGGTGCAGTGCAATAAGTGGGTCTTATTGCTCAAAAAACATTTTGAGGTATCGAAAAACAAAGTTTCAAAATTTGGGCACCTATTACAGCAGTCAATGAATATGAATTTATAGCTCACGTTGTCTCCCACTTCGTGGCATAGGACGATGGAAACTCAGTCCACTTTCTTATGCGCACATAATAACTAAATCTACTTTTTTAATGTTTGTTTTGCTCTTAGTGACTTTCTACTGGTTTGTTCGTGTGAGTCTTTTAGTTAGTTTAGTTTAGTTTATTTTTAATTCCATATAATTAAAGTGTACAATTTTCGTAATATAAATAATTTTTGGCCTTGGTTTGAAACCGTCTGCCAGATGCCAACTTTTTCATAAAATTTTGTTTTAAACATATGAGTTTTTTTATTTTATCTTTAGAATAATAATGCTTTAATTTTCCATGAATAAAATGTTATTGAAAATATCTCACAATTTTTTTTTTCTTCTTTTTTTAAATTTTTTAATTATAATAATATGCAAAGTATAGATTATTTGCATAACAAAAATGGAGTTTTCGTATACGAAAGATGAGGGTGCACCTTAATGGGTTGAAATCTACTATTAATCATTAATAAATTCTTGTCGGTATTTGAGTGTTTCTATGCAATAATGAGCCAGGTTTTTCCAATTTTCACCATTTAAGATACTTATAGAATCTTCTTCACTTAAAACTGTCTTTTGAAAGTATACGAATCGAAGTTCTTTTAAAATCGGGCAGACAGATAAAAAGTGAAACGAAGTTTCTTGTTCTTGCATATTGCATAATGAACAATACGTGTTTCGGTCTTTGTGGTATGGTCTGTAATTTAGAGCTAGCAGTTCTCCCCTCAATCGAAAAATGTTGGAAATTTCACTCAAGCTTTTTTCATCAGTAAAATAATTCGCACTGTTTAAATTATACTCGAGCTTTGGATACAATGATCTCCGTGATGAGCCTTTAGCTTCCTCAATAAGATCTGATCTTATTTTTATATCCAAAACTTCTAGACAGCTCATTAGTTTATTTCTTAGATTAACGTCTTGAGTGTCTAAGCTTGGCAGTGGAGTTCCACAGAGCAGAGTAAGCCCGTCCCATTTCCTGAACCAGCTTATGTTTTTGCGTATGCTATGCTTTGCAAGTATCTTTGGTAGTCGATCGTCAGGGTATGTGAGTATTTTTAAGACATATTGAAAGTGCATTCTTAGAGTGTATAGAAAAGTTGGTGAAAGACCAGTTTCTAGAAGGAGCATGTAGTTCGGCGTTGACTGAGGTAGAGCAAATGTTTTTTTAAGGAAAAATCGTTGAAGTTTCTCTACTTCCTCATATTGTTCATACCCCAAACTTGGGAACCATATGTCATTATAGATTTCAGAGCGGCTTCAAATACTTTAAACTTGATGCTATGTGCAACGAGTCTACTTCTAAACAGATTTTTCCATGTTGAATTTATTGCAGCTACTGCTTTTGCAAGCTTAATCTGCAGATGTTTTCTTGGATTTAGATTAGGTGTTAGTATCATACCCAGATAATTAAATTCCTCCACAACTTCAAGAGACTCCCTGTTTACAGTCCATCTTTCATTTCGGCAGTGTCTACCTCCCCCAGTTCGGAAAATCATGACTTTCGATTTTGAAGTATTTATTACCAAATTCCATGTTTTGCAGTAACTACTGAATTTGTTTATCATTAATTGAAGGCTTTCGGGAGAATCTGCGAATAATATAATATCGTCTGCGTATAAAAGACATTTTATTGTTTGCCCTGCAATATGGATTCCATTTGGTAAAAAATCAACTATGTTATTTATATACAATGCGAACAACAATGGGGACAACAAACATCCTTGGCGAACACCACTTTTTGTTTCAAACCAATCTGACATTTGTTCACCGTCCCATACAGCCGATACAGTCTCTTCATACATATTTTTTAATAATTTTAGAATTTTGGAAGATATGCCAATTGAATTAAGCTTGTATAATAATGCTCGTCGGTCAATGCTGTCAAAGGCCGCTTTAAGATCTATAAATAGGTACTGCATACAATTTTTTCCTATTTTATATTATTTTCATATTATTTTCAAGTCTTTTCAGTAATACGCCTGCAAATATTTTAGCTACTATATTCATAAATGAAATTCCCCTATAATTTTCCACATTGTTTGTGTCGCCTTTTTTATGTATTGGAAACACTATTGACTTCTTAAAACTTTGCGGTACTTCTGCTGTGTGTAGTATTTTTGAAAATACCTTTGATAAATGACCCAGGAAGATGTTGGGAGCATTTTTAAAAAACTCATAAGGAACTCTGTCTTCTCCTGGAGCTTTGTTGTCCTTTGCTTTGTCCAAAACACAGCGAATCTATTCAATATCAATATCCTGCTCTATATCTACTACAGAAACTAAGTTTTCAGCGAATTGTATTGGCTCGTCATCCGATATAGGATTCAAAAGATTTTTGAAATAATCAGCTAAAATATTGGCATCTAAATTATTTCCTATTTTAAATTTGGTACCATTCAATACCTTCACTATTTTCCAGAACTGTGAGGAGTCTTTTACTTACTTAAATTTTCTGCCAATTCGGTGAAAAATTCTTTCTTTTTAGATTTGCACAAATTTTTGTAAGAAGTATTAGCTTGTATGTATGCTTTTCGGAAGAATTCTCCATTCCGCTGTTTTGCTAGTTTGAGCAGTTTGAACGATTTCGCTCTTGCTTTTTTACAGTCAGTATCAAACCACTTCTGTTTTCCTGTTGCTACATACCTTCTTTCTTCAAAGGAAGTTGAGTTTTTTATAGCCTCAATGAAAAAATCAATTTCGTGGCTTGAGCTTGCTTCGCTTAGGTCAGTTTGCGCCATAAACTGACAAAGCTTGTGGTGGTACTTTTCTTTTTCATGCTCCCTCCAATAAAGTCTTGGTAAAAGCTTCATTTCACTAGCAAGCCCCAACTCTTCTGAAGACAGTGATACGGATATTGGCATATGATCGGAAAAAGTTTGTGTACCAACATGGAGGTCAACTACTCTTTCAAACCATTTATCACCGACACCACAATAATCCACCACAGAAGAACCGGGTCCTCCAATAAAAGTTAGCTCTCCTAAAATATCACCATCAATTGACCCATTTAATACGAAAATATTAAAATTCTGGAATAATTCCAAAAGTTTCTTTCCGTTCCCATTTATAGTCTTATCTTTTGAGTGTCTTACTGCTTTAAATTGTTCACCGAAAATATTAATTTCACTTTCTATCTGTTTGTCTGCCATACGCGCGTTGAAATCCTTAAAGCATTATGTTATTTACATTTATGTTATTAAGTAAGTTTTCAAAATTGAAAAAATCTTGCTCCCAATTATTGCAATTAAGATAGATTGGCAAAACATAGTACCATTCGCACAATATTTTTATTTTTAAGGCAGTAAAGCCTTCGATAGTAAGAAAACTACAGTTCTTAAAAGTAGATCTATACCCAAAGAGGTATCCTCCACAAACCCTAGCTGAGTCTTTTATGTTCAACCACAAGCCCGTACTACCACCCGAAGTGAAATTTCGTTCGGTTCGATTCGCTTTTTACTTTCGGATAAAATAGTGAAGCTAAAAGCGAAGCGGAAAAAAATTTCTGAAGTGAGTATGGTGTAAAAATAAAAATGCGCGCGAATTTACGAACATTTTTAATAGAATAGTGTACTTCCGAAGTGAACCACGGAAAATTTTTAATACGTACGGGTTCTGTTTTC
The DNA here is from genome assembly GCA_949752695.1 of Melanostoma scalare. Taxonomy (NCBI): domain Eukaryota; kingdom Metazoa; phylum Arthropoda; class Insecta; order Diptera; family Syrphidae; genus Melanostoma; species Melanostoma scalare. The sequence goes on along the minus strand of OX456986.1, from coordinate 122,188,716 downwards.
AACGGAACATGCTTTTCGAATAAATCTAATAGTAGGTACTGAAAAAAGTTAACTTTTTCATCGACATTGTACAAACTGTGGCATAAATCCCAAGGAAAACTGTTGGCATTCAAGTGTAGTGCATTATGGTTAACGGATTTAAAGCCACGAAATTGAAATGTAGACGAAGAGACATTCTGTGCAAAGTCAATGTTGAATGTACACAAAAATTATATTCTGGTCAGAAAGACCATCAAGTGACAATTGATCAATAAGAAGTATTTTAGACGAATCAGACACGATCATTAGATCAAGAAGGCTTTGAGCAAAGCTAGGCCCAAAACGAGTGGCAAAAGAGTTAGCCACACACAGTAAGACCAACAGTAGCGATCGCGTCTAACAGCTGATTAGCTCTGGTATCATTTAGAAATAGATCCGCATTGAAGTCGCCACCCTCGCCACAAACAATTATACTCTCATAGTTTTTGCTGAATGCTCACGAAGAGCAGAGAAAAAAGGTTCAGAAGAACAACTTCTATTAGGATTGTAGCAACTCCTAATATAGCGCGAACATTGCCATCACTTATTTCAAAAATTAGGAACTCAATACCCATGTCCTCAGATTTAGCACTGACTTTCGTAATTTAAAGCGGACTTGCAATAAATTGCGACCCCTCCTCCTATTGTAGTAGTTGTTCTGTCATTGCGTATAAGTTTTTAGCTGTCTATCTCATATAAATGATTAGGATTGTCAGGTTTAAACCAAGTCTCGGTTACACAAATAACATCAAGACCCGATGATCCTAAAATATACTTAATAAAATCTAAATTTTCAAAAATTGAACTTATATTTTTTTGAACTTTTTTTTGTATGCTATTTTAAAAACATTTCAGGTTTACTTCCGAGAATAAAGTTCAATCAGCGGAGAATTAACAACATTTTGTTTTCTAATTCGTTTTTTTCTGATTAAAGAACAAAGTACTAGCTTTCAAAAACATTGTAGTATGAGGTAGTAATGGCTTGGTTAACTTTTAAAAATTTTTTAACAAATTGAGTGAAGTTTTTGTAAAATTGCCCCTCGCTCCTACACAGAGTTATATGGACCCCCGTTCCTATACAACTTTTCTTGTCTTGACCCAAACTATTCATCTTGAGCCTTTGGCAAACCGTATCTAAAACACCCTACATAAATAAAAGAAAATTCTAAAAGTTAATAATTAATTATAAAAATAATTAAAAAATTGAGAGCGGTGAATTTTTTTTTTAACTTTTTTCTTGACGCTATTTAAAACACATTTCCGAAAATTTCATGAAAATCCATGGACTGGCCCTCTATTCCTAAATATATAAAGCATACCGCACTCCACTAACACAAGAAACTGGGAATAGGGTGGATAAAATTTTCAAGTGTTATAGAGCGTAACTTAAAAAAAAAAACTGGAATGTACACCCAACATTCAAACAAATTCCCTAAACGAAATTAACAAAGTGGCATCACTATAATGTACATCTAATGAAAGGCGTTGCTTGTGAGGTGTGTGTGCAGAAATATACCGGGAGGAGAAAGTATCTAGCCATATATGGTTGGGGAATGGTTTATAGTAAACTACTGGAAAGCTCTCAATGTAATATGTTTTCCTTTATAAAGAGGCCGCTGATGCAACCCCAACCAGGGAGTCAGTTTTTATATAAAATGATAGTGTAAAGATTGAGCTAGTGTGATTATTAATGGATTTGTATATCGAATAAAAGTAGTGAAAGAAAAAGTTCTATTATTTCGAACTTAGCGAAAGTAACATTGGTGTCAGAAGTGTAAATAAAACATGTTTGATAAAAAGAACTAGTTTGACTAGTGAAGTTGCAAAGACTTAGTAAAAAAGCAAGAAATACAGTGAAAAAGAGTGAGTTGTTGGAAAAGCTCAATTGCATTGAGCATGTGAGCTAGGTAAACGAAATCTTTCTAGAGCTGGATCGAAAAATGAGCTCGTTCTGTGTTTGCGCAATTATTTGGAACAGCATGGGGAAGACGATAATTTTAGTTTTTGAAACATAAGCGGAGAAAAAAAGTACATGAAAATGTTGATGTTTTTTTTTTTTTTTTTATAATTAACGCGCACATCAAGCGGTTATGACTACCCTTATAATGTTGTAAAAACACAGTGCGAGCATTTAGGAAAATAGGAGAAGATTTGAAAGGAGACACCGATGTACGTTGCTTTTGAATCTTTGTAAATCGTAATATAAGGGAAACACAGGGTCGGGCAGAGCATTCCACATGCGGGTGGTGCGACTAAAATATGAATCTCTATACTTGACTGTACGCCCGAAGTTGGGCTCAAAGTAAAACTGATGAGCATTCCTAGCGAGGCGGGTGTTGCGGCTAAATTGTTTCAGGGGAGGAATGCAACTGGCTATTTCACATAGAAAAAGCGATAAAAGAGAGTGAGACAGGTAACATTTCGACGATGTTCAAGAGAATCAATCGATTCTACAATTGAACTATCACCTATCAATTTTAACGCTCTATTTTGTAGCCTATCAAGCAGGTTCAAGGATGTTTGAGCAGCACCTGACCAGATATTGGAGTTATACCCCAGTTTTGGGCGGAGTAAGGCCTTATAAATTGTAGCCAGATCAGAAGGGGTGAAGAACTTCCTGCATCGTCTTAAGAAACCTAAGCATTTAGCAGCGTTTTTAGCGACTTCAAATATGTGGTCATTTCAACGAAGATCATCGTTTACACACATACCCAGTACTGACAGCTTTTCGGTTTCTTCGATGCAGGTACCATTCACGGATAATGGCAATGGCGGAATGTTAAGTTTCAACGACAACAGACAGCATTGAGTTTTCGAAGCATTGAATTCTACTCGGTTTATAAGACCCCATGCAACAATGCTGTTAAGTGCTTTAGAAATATCAAGCGCAATAATCTTACTTTCTCCAAAACAAAAAGATTAGTTCCACTTTTCGCTGAGATAAGCCATCAAATCACTAGTGAACCGTTTGCTACGAAAGCCGTACTGACGGTCATTAAGAAGCTTTCGTTCTTCAAGATATTTCATAAGTTGACGGTTTATCAACGTTTCCATGACCTTGGAAAGAAGGGACGTAAGTGCAATTGGACGGTAATTGGAAGGGGAGGAAGATTCGCCTTTTTTAGGGACCGGCTGGACAAATGCAGTTTTCCATCTGCTCGGGAAAATCCCCGCAGAATAAGAAAGATGGAAAAGTTTACGTAGTGGTTTTGCCAGCGTAGAAGAACACCTCTTTAGAATAACGGCGGGAATACCATCTGGACCAGCGGTTTTATGTATGATGAGATCTTTGAGGACTCTCGCAACCGAGCGAGTTCGAAAAAATATCTGCTTCATCAAAGAATTTGCAGACTCGAGCTCAGATGGAGCCAATATGCTACAAGGAAGTGTCGAGTTGGCAGCAAATTGAGCTGCCAGCAAATTGTCTTTGTCGATGGAACTGACATACGGAGAGTCATTGAAGACGAGCGTTGGGACCGATGACGTGGTCGAGTTCTTAATGTTCTTGACAAAAGATCAAAAGTTTTTACTTCCTTTTGGACACAATAGTATTTTTTGTCTTACTTTTTGGTCATGTAAAAACTTAGCCCTTTATATTTGAGCATTACAGAAATTTCTGGCCCGTTTGAACAAATTTCGGTTTTCTACAGTAGGGTTATCTTTAAATTTTCGAAAACTACTTTCTCGATCCCTAATCGCCTCTTTACAGCTTAAATCGAACCACGAATTTTCTTTGGGGATGATGCTTTTTGTTCTGTGAGGAACAAAATTTCTCATGCCGTTGAGAATTACGTTAGATATCATATCAGCTGATGCATCAACGTTTCCGTCGAGAAAGCACAATGATCAATTGAAATTTCGAAAGAAATTATTCAGGCCGTCCCAATTGGCTTTCTCGAATTGCCACACAGTTCTTTTGGGGACTTTATCTTTTTTTACCGTGACGGAGGCCAAAAATCTACCGATATGACACAATGGTCCGATTTGCCTAAAGGAGATGATACTATAACCCTATATTTTTCGGGATGAGAAGTTAGAAATAGGTCAAGAGTGTTGGCCGCATGGCCTTCAATATCTTTTTATTATGATGAAGCTCCTGTTAGATCAAAAACGGCAACAGCTGAATGTTCTCGAACAAATTGAAGCGCAACGAAACGAACGATAGAAATTGACTGAAGAACAACGAAACGAGCAAAAGAAGCAACAACAGAATATTTTCGAAAGACTTGAGGTGCAAAAGAACGTTTTGGAAGAATTTTCTGCTGTTGAAAGCCGATGCAATTAACAGTTTTCTGTCCTAACCTAGGAAATAGACCAGATCCGGAAAATCGAAATTCCAGAATATGCTGGAGAGTTTTCTAAAGAAAAAGGAAATGAAACCGACAACATTTGATGGACTGTCTTCTTGGTCAGTTTACGAGGGTTAATTTGCGGCTTCCGATTCCAACTCAATATCAGATTCCAGAAAAGGGGTGAAAGTACAGCAGCTCCAGACAGACGTCGAAAGACTGGTTCACTTGGCATATCCAAATGCTGGATAAGAAATCATCAACCAGCTTGTTGAGTTGAGTTGAGTCATTCGTTCGTTCTCTATGTGACAAACATCTTCAGAGATCTATGCGAACTGCTGAATACGAACTCTTTCTGAAACTCTAGCATTTGCATTGACAATTGAAGCAGCAGAAAACGCTTCTCACTTCTTCTCGAATACATCGAGAGGAGCCATAGTCGAAGAATGTTTGTGCCAAAGAGCCTATTTATCCGTTTCTCATCACTGAAACGAGTAAGAACTAACTTCGAGGGGCAGAGGCTGGTTTCTGGTATCGATGGCCCCAGAACCACAACGAGACAACAAAAATCTGACTGTGGAGCCAACTTTTAACGGCAACAAGCCATTGGCTACCATCGACACCTGTACCACAGCCTCCATAGTACGTCGAGATATGGTTAAGATGAATGGTTTCATAACACCAATTCACCAATAAGTAGCGTCAAGAGTATATGAAGAAGAGTGTCTTTAGATCTGACTGGCTGATTTAGTGTTTACTCATCAATTCCTGGTGGCAGATATATGTGGCGAGTGCATCAATGGAATCGACTTGTTTCATAAAATCGATTCCAATGATGCACTCGTCACATATATGCCACCAGGAATTGATGAGTAAGCACTTAGTCGGCCAGTCGCATCTTAAGATGCACAGAGTTATTTTGGACATCGGTAATCAAGTTTTGAAATACCAAAATAAAGAAATTCCAATGACCTATTCGAATGAATAAACGTCGACACTGAAGACTGTCATAATGATTCTTCTTCCTCTTACTTCTGAAGTGTTCTTTTGGACAAAACTGGAAAATGAGTTAGAAAGCCTTCGATACCTCATGGTGGAACCAGGTCCAGAGTGTTTTCCCAAAGCGTCATCACTGAGAAAACAATGGTAGCACCGAAAAATAGCATGTACGATTACTGAACACCAAACCGTACGATGCAAGGTAGAAAGGAGAAGTCGTTGGACAGTGCAAATCCTGAACGAGCAGCTGAAACGAGCAGCTGAAACGAAGATCATCGATGAAGCCACGAGAAAAACTATAACTCCGGAGAAGCTCAAAACCATCAAGGCTAGAATACAGGATTCATCCCACCTTGGTCCAAAAAACTGGATGGCTGAAAATTTCCTACAAGATTACACTGACATATTTTCATCTCCAAAGGGGCAATACGGTTGGTGCAGCATTGCATCAACACAGGAGTTGCAAGACCGATTCGTCAACCCGCAAGATGCCTTCCACTGGCCAAACAAGGTGAGGTGGAGGAAATGATAACGTCGATGAAGAAGGACGGCCTTATCAAAAATTCCAAAAGTCCTTGGGCGTCACCAGTGGTGCTAGTAAAAAATAAAGACGGAAGCACTGGTTTTTGTGTGGACTACCGAAAGCTGAATGAGGTGACTAAGAAGGACAGATTTTCCCTGCCAAGATTCATATCGTGATACCCTGGATGCCATTGAGGGAGCCCAAAGGTTCTCGACTCTGGACTTGAAGAGTGGATATTGGCAAGTTGACATCCACCCTGATGATCGGAAAAAGACGGGGTTTTTACATGCAATGGGCTCTGGCAGTTCAAAGTTATGCCGTTTGGGCTATGCAACGCTCCGGCAACATTCGAGCGTTTGATGGAGTGCGTTCTTCAAGGACTGACGTGGAAACCTTGCCTAGTCTACTTGGACGACGTCATTGTTTACAGGAAAACATTTGACCAACATTGCAAGAACATGAGTTACGTGTTTCAGAGACTTCGAGAGGCTAACCTTAAACTGAATACGGAAAAATGTGCACTTTTCAAAACCGAAGTTAAGTATTTGGGACACATCATCTCTTCCCAAGGATTAAAGACTGATCCTGAAAAAGTTGACTTCGTCAAAAATTGGCCAACACCACAGGACAGGAAGCTTCCTGGGTCTTGTCACATATTACTGACGTTTTGTTAAGAAATATGCTGGAGTTGCAAAGAGTTTGCATCAGCTCACCGAAAAGGGAAGCAGTTTAAATGGTCAGGTGAGTGTGAGAAATCTTTCCAGGACCTCAAATACCGCCTCTATAATGCTTAAAAGCTGGCGCATCCAACACCTGAAAAATCATTCATCATCGATTCAAATGCAAGCAACGCTGGAATCGGGGCGGTACTATCCCAAGTGCACGATCGCGAAAAGAAAGTGGTGGCATACTACAGCAAGGTCCTTTCGAAACCCGAAAGGAACTACTGCTTGACCCGAAGGGAACTGCTAGCTCTAAGTACATCTATGAACAAAAATTTTTTCTGCGGACAGGCAATGGTGCTCTGAACTTACTGCTGAACTTCAAAAATCCAGAAGGTCAAGTCGCAAGGTGGATAGAAAGACTGCAGACTTATGACCACTCGTACAAGATTCAACACCGAAGAGGAAAGCTGCACTCAAATGCCGACGCATTATCCCGAAGACCGTGCAAAGTGGATTGCAAGTATTGTAGGTGGTAAGAAGACAAAGAAATGATTACCGCTCAGCGACTAGGTGCTGACTCCACATGCGGATGGAGCAATGAGGAAGTGAGGACTGAGGACTGCTCAACAAGAGGGTCCAGATATCGAACCCATCCTCGCGTGGAAAGAAAATAAAGAGAAACGTGAATGGGGAGACATTTCTGACAGGAGTCCAGCTCTCAAAGCCTATTGGGCACAGTGGGACTCACTCTATGTGTAAGAAAGTGTCCTTAGGCGAAGATGGGAGTCCGCTGACGGTAAATCATATGTAATGCAGCTGATCGTACCGCAATCGAAAGTCAGTGAAGTTCTTCGGGAAATGCATGACGGACCTTCTGGAGGCCACCTGGGAGTTAACAAAACATTGAAGAAGGTGCGACATCGGTTCTACTGGTTGCATGCTAGAGGCGACTTGGAGGAGTGGTGCCGAACATGTGACAAGTATGCTGCAACTAAAGGACCTGTTAGAAAGATTCAAGGTAAGATGCATCAGTACAACGTTGAATCGCCTTTTGAGAGGATTGCAATAGATGTGGCTGGGCCTTTTCCAGAGACCAACGCTGGAAACAAGTACATTCTGGTTGTTATGGATTATTTTAGCAAGTGGCCTTAGGCATACGCCATCCCAAATCAAGCAGCCAAAACGGTGGTCGACCAGATCGTGTTTAACTGGGTGAGCAGGTTCAGCGTACCTATGGAACTCCATTTCGACCAAGGGAGGAACTTCGAGTCAAACATCTTCCAAGGAGTGTGCATTAAGAAGACGAGAACCACACCGCTTCATCCACAATCTGATGGGATGGTTGAAAGATTCAACCGCACCTTGAAAGAACACCTCACCAAGGTTGTAGGCGACTACCAAAGAGACTGGGTTAGGCACGTACCACTATTCTTGATGGCCTATAGAAGTGCGGTACATAGCTCGACAGGACAAACACCCTTTGAAATCCTGTTCGGGAAACCATACGGCTGCCCAGCGAACTGAAATTTGGATGCCCGAGAGAGGAGGCACAGGACACAAATGAGTATGTGGACGACCTCAAGGAGAGAATCGTTGACATCCATAAAAGAACCAGGACACGGATGAAATCGTACAGCAACTGGATGAATACACGGTACGACACAAAAGCAACAACGGCAGGAATCCAAGCAGGAGATCCTGTGTGGCCTTATAATCCTCATCGTCAAAAGGGGTTGTCACCGAAACTTAAAAAACTGGGAAGATCTTTATACTGTTGTCACGAGAATTAACGACGTGGCCTACCACATCCAACAAAAACTAAAAGGCAAGTGAAAAGTAGTAGGTTGTGAACGGCTGTATTTACTCAGGACGAACAATCTTACGGAACGGGCAGTGAAATGTTCACTCAACATTTAAGACGAATTCCCTAAACGGAACCAAAACGTTCAACCGAATCAACAAAGTGGCAGCACTATAATGTACATCTAATGGAAGGCGTTGTTTGTGATAGAATGACTGTGTGTGTAGAAATATACCGGGAGGAGAAAGTGTCCATAAGTATTGGGGAATGGTTCATAGCAAACTACTGGAAAGCTCTCGATGTTCGACACTGCTGGAAAGCTATCGATTTAATATGTATTCCTATATAAAGAGGCCGCTGGCTGATGCAACCAGTGAGTCAGCATTCCACAGTTGCACCGTCGTCATCGCGACAGGACAACTACTACCTGTAGGTTTTCGATCGAATTCTCGAGAAGGACCGGACTGGTGAAAAGGGTTTATCCCATCCTTGTTGTAATTCTTAGGAATTATAATAAAATTTAATATATTAAACACTTTATTTTATCCAGGAAAGAATTGACCGTTGCAGGAAAAATATAATCGTTTGCAGGATTAATACTAATAATTTTTATTTTTCAGGAATCTTTAATAACTAAATTTCAGGAAAATGGAGATGCTGACCGCACAAACGGCATTCACCGCTCTCGCAACTTTGCTGAACTACGCCTTAGCGGCTTCATCAAGGAGCTGCAGATACAGCTCGAAGGACCACAGCCAATGGAGGAAACCATTGAAATTGAAACCAGTGAATTAAAGGAAGAAGAAGGTAAATCATCGGCTTGACTGGTGACGAGACCGATAAATCTGACGAAGATGACCAGTTCACTGAGGTAACTGTCAAGAAGGACTCCAAGAAGAAGAAACAGGAGCCACCATCACCAATCCCAAACACCGCAACAGCACCAGCAGTAGCTCCAACCGTACAGCCACTACCGCCAGTAACATCAAAGAAGACAAACGCAGCCAAAATGAGCCCACCATCAACTTCCACAACACAAAAACAAGCGACCCAGCCAAGGGACCCGGAACGCCGCCAATTTTTTGTGTCTCAAGAAACATTGCAGAAATAAGCCGGTTCTGTAAAGGGAACAAATTGGTGGTCACCTTAAAAAATCCGCAACACAAAAACTACCATCATTAATGCCAGAAACCGCCAATCTTTCGAAGGAATTAAAAAATTCCTCAAGAAGAGGAAGATTTAATTTGACTCCTTCACACCGACGGAGGAAAGAAAGAACCTGCTTCTCCTGAAAGGCATCCACCACTCATACGCAGTTATTGAAGTTGAAGATGAGCTAAGGATAGAGGGCCTCCCAATCATCAAAGTCGCCGAATTTAAAGCCAAGAGGGCACAAGGAAAGTCTTACAACAACTTCGTCGTGGAACTCGACAAGACCTGCCAACTCAGCGAGGTTTACAAAAGGACACTTTTTATGAACCAGAAGGTTCATTGGGAGAGGCTTAAGTCCAACCATATCGTGCAATGCAGGAATTGTAAATGATTTGGACATGTTGCCACCAACTGAGGACGCCAGTACATGTGCGTAAAATGCAAGGAGTTGCATGAGCTCGGTCTGTGCAAGCGGACTACCAACGCAGGACTGGATGTGTGGTGTGCTAACTGCCAAAAGGAAGGACATCCGGCTAGTTTCAAGGGGTGCCCAACCCTTAAGGCCATGCTGACAGAAAGGAACAAAGAAATCGCCGAAAAGAAGGTCCAGCCGGCATTCGCCGCCAAATCTGTTTTAACGTCACCGATATCAAAGACGATCTTCAAAAACTACAACTTCGTCAGCGGAAGGACATACGGGCTGAAAGGCGGTGACTGCAACGCTTGACATACCCTATGGATGGACACCACATGCAGCATTTAAGGAATGAGCGAGCTAAACTGGTCCAATGCAATGTTCAGGAATGCAGTTCAGCACCACAACAACGTGCAATTCCAAAAGAGACTGCAAAACATCAAACCCGGTCCGGATGCCTTTAAGATCACCATAAGAGAAGATCACATTCGAGGATAAAGCAGAAGGATTTGCCGAGTTTTTTGAAGAAAATTTCGTGTCAACCCCATCCCCTGACCCTGCATTTCTAAATGATGTGGACTCAACCATCTAACTGACTGAAGGAAGCACAATCGAAGAACCATTTTCAATGACGAAAACTCTTCATGTGATCCCTGTGAAGGCACCACTTTTACTAACTCAGAACATTCTAGATTTGATCCAAAGTGGGCGCCCCAAAAAATCAGCTGGGCCGGATAAAATTCCAAAATTCGTTTTAAAGATACTTCCTCAGACTGTTATAAGCAGGAAAAACGTCAGCAATAGAATGCTCTATAAAGAAGCAAAGTTCATTCCCATAGAGGAATACATGGCGCAATCAGGAAGACGCTAACTGGAAAACCATCATAACTCCTTAATAAGAAGGAAAGCAGAAGAAGACCAACACCTGGACCCGAGATATGTACATCGATGCGATGACACCAATGGAAGACGACACATTCAACAACGATGAGGCAAAGACCTTCTACGCTGAGGCAGCGTCAACCCATCAACATGGCTAGCTGCTCCATCACCCTATCACCCCCCACTCCCCCTCCTACACCTCCGACTTACCCCATCCTCAACCGCAACTAACTCCAAGGAAAACAGGAACTGAACACTCCTACAGTTATTAAATACTAACAATTTATACTATTCTTTAATATAATCATTAATTTAAATTTAATTCATTATTCAAATATCTGGCATTGTATATAATTAAGCCCTTTGGTGCCGTGACATTGTGCCAAGCGACATTATGCCAAATGTAGAAATTTGGCACAATGACGCTTTTGCAAAGTGACATTGTGCCAAAAGTTGGGGTTTGGTATAATGACGCTTTGTAGAAGTGCCATAGGGCCAAATTAGCTAGTGACATTGGGCCAAATGTAGAAATTTGATCACTGTCATCTGTGATTATAGTCCTTTGCGGCATAACTAAAGGGATTACTGGCTTAATGACATCTAAGAAACTCCCATGTCCCATGCTTATCATTCATAGTGTGAAGGTCTGATGTATTCAAATGTTTTGTTTTTGAGCATAAGATAAAATAATAGTAAGAAATTAGGCTGTGTGTGTAAGAGATGTGTTTTTACTTAGTTCAATTTTAAGAAAACACATTCGCGCGAATTTTAAATTTTCAGAACATGAATAAAAGTGGATATCGAATAAAAGTAGTATAATCAAAGTGAAAGCAAAAGTTTTATTATTTCAAATTCAGCGAACATTGCAACACCTTAGCTTGGCTTGACCCAAAATCCCCAGATATTTTGCTAGTCAAAGTGTGGGTAAGTTATTGATTTTTTTACAGTTTTTTTTGTTGCTTTACATGCTTGTACAACATTATTTTTGGTAACATTTCAAGCAATTTTGAGAAAAAATAACAAAACCATAGAACGATAAATTTTCGATACTCCAATAGTATTTAAAAAAAAAAATAAAAAAATCGATCGATCCTACTTTTTTCGCGGCTCAACTGAAGATCTGCTGTCATCGAGTCAGCTTTTAATATTTTTGTTTGAAAATTGTGGGAAATTTTGTTCTTTATGATATGATATCACTTATACTAAAATAACCTGGTACCTATTGCCTGTAGCGTTTCTTTAAGTCAACCGCTAAACAGTCTGCAGAGGTTGCCTTTCCAGATCCTCAGTAGCGACTACGATTCTATAACTTTGTCTCCGAGAAAGTCAGGTTCGACTTAGAGGTTTGTCACCTTGGCAGGAACTCTTTACCTATCGGTAAAATTTTTGAATCTCTATCCTTTATAACATGTCAAAACTTCCTCAAACAAACGCTTTTAATTCTTCTTCTTTTTTATTTCGAGAATTGAGCGTTTCTTTCATTCTTTTCGTCTTCTTAATCTCCTACTGGTCACTGGCAGCCCTGGTTTTTTTTTTTCATCAACAACGGTCCTGCTTTTGTTTGGCTGCAATTGCCTGTCGGCATATTTCATCGAACCATGGGTTTGGTTATGGAAGCCGAGTGAAACACAGAAAGAATTATAGTGCTAATAGTACAAAAAAAATTTGAGGTGTCGGTTCTAATATCTTCTTCGCTTTGCTACCACTACTCTTCAATGGGTAAGGATTCAAGTATAGTTGGGGAAACACTTGATTGTAAAAGGTACTGTGATTGTAGCGTTCCGACATCAAATCGGGAGGCGGTTGTATGTGGTCACGATCTATATGCCGGAGGCTTCTCAACTCTCGTGCTCAAAACACTTTTTCGATCGTGAAACTTAATTCAGAAGAAAGCTATTTCCTCATGGCCGGTGATTACAATGCTTAAAAAAACCTGCATTCTCTGGCTCTCACATGTGTTACACCTACGCAGCCGAAATCAACAAATCTTTCCAATGAGATCTCTGCTACTGCTACTGCAGATATCATGGGAGAAAACTCTATTGCTGATGACGACCGAAACTGCAATTTATCCAATGATGTTCAAATGCAAATTAAAACCAATGCTAGGGTCTCCCTTGATGTTGTTGGCGGCGTAAATGGAAGAAAGGCAAATAAAGGAAATGATAATGCTGTTAAGAGAATTGTTGCTTGCGCTAATGTAAATGATGTAAATGATGCTAAACCTAATGAAGCTGTTCTTGTGGTTGATGCCGATGCTGACGTCGATGTTGCAGATGTTGTGATACATGATGCTACTGATACCTATGCAGGTGTTGCTGAAATTAAACATACATTTTCTACCAAAAGTAAACAAATTGAGGTGCTAGGAAATAATCTGGAAGCGGTTATCTTGCTTCCATCTGTTCCTAGGCTCCGTTTTATTCATATCTCACGTCTTATGAAAACAGTCAGCGAACAAGATGTGATTAAGTATGTTGCCCAAAAACTTAAATTACCAACATCAAATATAGTCTGCTCTAAATTAATAAAAAAAGATGTTGATGTTTCATCGCTACATTTTATTAATTTTAAGCTTGGAGTTCCGGTTGAATTCTATAACAATGTTCTTCAAAAGTCTACTTGGCCAATGGGAGTTCAAGTCAAACAATTTATTAATCGTCCAAAAAACGAATTCAGCCCAAAACTAATGTTAGCGGGCAGTTAAACAAATCACCTTCTTTTCCTGACGATGTTGGTGATCTCTTCAATTATGTTGATTTTGTTGCCATAAATGATGCCGATGTTGCTGCTGACGTTCGTTTTGATGAAATCAGACTGAATGATGTTGCCGATTTTCATATCACAAATAATAACGATCCTATTGCGGACGTTGTTGCTGGTGGTTTTATTGGTATTGTTAATGATCATGGTGTTGCTGATGTTGATGATGTTCCTGGTGTTGCTGATGCTCCTGGTGTTGCAGTTATTCCTGATGTTGTTAATCCTCGATATACTTACTTACTTACTTAGGTGGGCATTACAGTTCGGGGTGAACCTGGGCCTCAACCAACATCCTTCTATAACGATTTCGATCTCGGGCGAGCTCTCTCCAGTTTCGCACTCCAAGTCGGTTGAGGTCTTCATCCACTTGATTGCGCCACCTAAGACGAGGTCTTCCCCTTCCGCGATTTCCCTGCAATGTGCTTTCGAAAACCCGACGAGCCGGAGCGTTTGGGTCCATCCGCTCTACATGGCCCAGCCATCGTAGCCTCGCGATGCGTACTCTTCTGGCTATGCCCATGTCGCGGTACAGCTCATACAGCTCGTTGTTGTATCTTCTTCTCCACACATTGTCTTCGCATACGGGACCAAAGATCATTCGGAGAATTTTTCTTTCGAAACGACCAAGAGTTTCCTCATCCGCTTTCGATAAGGTCCATGCTTCCGCGCCGTACAGCAGGACTGGGATGATTAAGGTCTTATACAAGGTCACCTTGGTTTTTCTAGAGAGGGTTTTGTTTCTCAATTGCCTTCTTAACCCAAAGAAGCAACGGTTGGCAAGAGTTATTCTCCGTTTGATCTCCGCACTGATGTTGTTTTCCGTGTCTACAGCGGATCCTAGGTAGACGAAGTCCTGTACTACCTCGAAGTTATGTCTGTCTATTGTGACGTTTTGTCCAATTCGTCGATGTTCTGTGTCCTTGTTTGATGACAGCATATACTTCGTTTTGCCCTCATTAACCATCAAACCTATTTTTGCCGCTTCTGTTTCAATACTCGCAAAAGCACCTATGACATCACGCTTTTTTCTTCCCATTACGTCAATATCGTCTGCATAGGCGAGTAATTGTACAGACTTTTGAAAGATTGTTCCTCTGGTGTTGACGTTTGAGTTTCTTACAATCTGTTCAAGTATGATGTTGAAGAAATCGCATGACAGTTTGTCGCCTTGCCTAAAGCCTTTTTCGACATCAAAGGTCTCGGTGAGTTCTTTTCCGACCTTGACGGAGCAGCGTGAATTCTCCAAAGTCATTCTGCATAGTCGTACGAGCTTTGCAGGGATGCCGAAACTAGACATGGCTCTGTACAGCTCGTCTCTGTAAATACTGTCATACGCGGCCTTAAAATCGAAAAAGAGGTGGTGAATATCGATATTATGTTCTCGGGTTTTTTCCAAGATCTGCCGTAATGTGAAAATTTGGTCTATTGTGGACTTCTCTGGTCTAAAACCACATTGATAAGGACCTATCAAGTTGTTGACGTGGGGTTTCAGACGTTCACATATTACAGCAGACAAGATCTTATAAGCGACGTTAAGGAGGCTTATCCCTCTGTAATTGGCGCAATTGTGAGGGTCTCCTTTCTTTAGGATCGGGCATACGATACTGAGGTTCCATTCATCGGGCATGCTTTCTTTCGACCATATCATGCAGATCAGCTGGTGCATGCTCCTTTCCAACTGGTCTCCAGCTGCCTTGAAGAGTTCGGCATCAAGGCCATCTGCACCTGCAGTCTTATTTGATTTAAGTTTGCATATGGCAAGCTTAACCTCTTCTAGGTCGGGAGGACGGCATTCTTGATCATCGTCCAAGCTGAATGGGGCAATCTGCCTGACAGCGGAATTTGTGTCTTCATCGCCGTTAAGCAGTCTGCAGAAATGATCTTTCCAAATCCTCAGTAGCGACTGTGACTCTACAATTATGTTTCCCTGCTGGTCTTTACAGGCTTGAGTTCGGGGTTTGCCACCCTGGCAGGATCTTTTTACCTTTTGGTAAAACTTCCGAATCTCGTTCCTGTCATGGCACCTCTCTATTTCCTCAAACGAGCGCTTCTCATGCTGCTTCTTTTTCTTTTTGAGAAGTCGGTGTTCTTCCCTTCTTCTCTCCTTGTAAATCTCGTTATACTGATCGTAAGCAGCCCTTGTTCGTGTTTGCATAAGCATTTGTCGTGCTCTTTGTTTGGCTGCATTTGCCTGCCTGCATTCTTCATCGAACCTCCTCCTCCTCGATATGACAGTTTCAATATTTACTACCAAAACGTAGGAGGTGTAAGATCAAAACTCAATAATTTATATTTGTATTTTGCATCTAAAGATTATGAAATCATTGTTTTAACGGAAACCTGGCTGAATGACAGTCATTTTACTAGTGAAATTTTTAATACTCGCCAGTATACAGTATATCGTAAGGATCGTTGTGCGACAACAACGGGGTATGATAGAGGTGGTGGAGTTGTAATTGCAATTCAATCTAAATTTATTTCTTCCCAATTAGACATGTTATTAAATAACTTTACTCATAATTTTGATGTTGATCAATTGATTGTCAAAGTATCATTAGGAAAAAAAACTAATTTGTATTTATGTGCGAGCTACATTCGGTCAGGTGCTTCTTTAGAGCTTTACAATATGTATTTGAACAATTGTAGAGATTTATTATGTAACTTGGGTCCTTCTGACCACGTTATTTGCTTGGGTGATTACAATATTGGGGATATTATTTGGAAGTTTGATACTGATGATAATTGCTTAGTCCCATTTAATGTTACTACAGATATTGAGAGCTCAGTTATTGATTTGCATAGTCAGTTTAATCTAACGCAATTAAATTATATCCTAAATATGCTTAATCGGATTCTTGATTTAGTTTTTGTAAATAAAGAACTTTAAGTCTATCTAGATAGAGTAAATTTTCCAGTTGTAGATAACACAACGCATCACGTTTGTCTATATATTGATTGTAAAATATTGTCATATATCTCAAACTCTCATGACATTATTGAATTTTATGATTTTAAACAAGGAAACTTTGATGCGATGAACCTATTTCTTAGTTCTATTGATTGGGAGACAATCTTTTTAGATCGTGAATTAACTCAAGCGTTTGAGATACTCAAATTGTATTTAAAACAAGCCTCAGATGGCTACATCCCAAAAAAAATCTTTAAACAAAACTCGAATCCCCCTTGGTTTAATGAAACACTCTCAAACCTTAAGAATAGGAAAAACAAAGCTTATAAGATTTATAAAAAAAATAGAAATGTTCTGGCCAACCATCAGAACTACCTTACTTTACAGAAAGAGTTTGATGTGCTCAATAAATTCTTATATAATGATTTTATCTTAGATGCTGAATCCCAAATCAAAGCTGATAGTAAACATTTTTGGAGTTTTATTAACACTAAGAAAAATACTACTGGATTGCCCAATTACATGGAGTTCTCCGACAGTACTTCCAGTGATCTATCAACAATCTGTAATCTTTTTGCAGATTATTTTAAATCAGTATATTCTCTTACGTCATCTACTGTTCTCCCAAATTTTTTGCAACCAAATAATGTTGTTGATATCGGAAGCATACATTTAAGTAGAGAAGAAGTATCTGAAGCCTTGAAAGGTATAAACGAAAATAAGGGCGCTGGGCCAGATGAAATATCTCCTAAAATTATTAAGAAATGTGCAACATCTCTCGCGCTACCCCTTTGCTTAATTTTCAATTTGTCTCTACGAACCGGACAATTTATAGATGAGTGGAAAAAATCATACATCACCCCAATTTTCAAATCTGGATCCAGACAAAAAGTTTGCAATTATAGACCAATTTGTAAGCTTTCTGTTATTCCGAAAATTTTCGAAAAGATTGTCTGTGATAAACTTTACTTTCTTACCAAAAATATTATTGCAGAATCTCAGCATGGTTTTGTGTCAGGTAGATCAACAGCTTCTAATCTCACTGTTTTATGTAACTCCATTGTCAAAGGATTTGAAAAGGGGCTTCAGACTGACATTGTTTTCACTGACTTTGCTAAGGCCTTTGATAGGGTTGATCATGAAATACTTATTCATAAACTCTCACTGCTGGGATTTCATTCACATTTTTTAAAATGGATACGCTCGTATTTATATAATCGGATCCAACTCGTTAAAATTAAAAAGTTCAAATCCAAAACTATCAAAGTAACCTCTGGTGTTCCACAGGGAAGCCATATTGGACCATTATTGTTTTTACTATTCATAAATGATATTCCTAATGTTTTGAATTCTTCCAATTATTTGCTCTATGCCGATGATGTTAAAATTTTTAAAACTATAAAATCTGTTGATGATTGCATATTATTGCAAGAAGATCTGAAAAAATTAGCGTTGTGGTGTAATATGAATCTGCTTTTCTTGAACGTCTCTAAATGTCAAAGTTTTACCTGTTATAGGAAAAACTCACCAATTTTGTTTGATTATTCAATTGATGATATTGTTTTAGAAAAGGTTAATCAAAAGAAAGACCTTGGAGTCATATGGGACTGTAAACTTTCATTCAAATCTCATATTGACTATATAGTAAATAAAGCCTATAAGATGCTCGGATTTGTAAGAAGGAACACAAAAGAATTCCGTGATCCTTATGCGCTCAAATGCCTTTATTCAGCTTTTGTCAGATCTAATCTGGAGTATTGTAGTGTTGTTTGGAATCCGTATTACAACACTCATTCATTAAGGATTGAAAGAGTACAGAAATCTTTTACTAGATACGCTTTCTATAAACTAAATTGGAACATTGATATTGATAGGCCTCCTTACTCTGTAAGGTGTCAGCTGTTTGGTATGCAAACGCTTGAATTAAGAAGAAGATACTTTTCAATTATGATGATCAAAGATATCTTAAGTAATCACATAAATTGTTCTTATTTGCTTGAGAAGATTAATTTGTATTTTCCCTGCAGAAACCTTCGCACGGGCTTCTACCTACGTGATGAGTTTTCTAGATAAAATTACGGAAGAAACGAACCCATCTCACGTTGCATCAAAGTGACGAATAGTATCCTTTGTAGATATTTTCCAACTCTGTGCAAGAAATAGTTTTAAAAAAAATGTCATGTTTGTTTTGATATCTAATCCAAACATAGTATCTTAATGCATATATACATATATCTATCCGTTTACATATTTATATTATTGTTATTATTATATTTAGTATGTAAGTCGTAATCTGTAAGAGAATGTAAGACTCTGATTGATTAAATGAAATAAATGTAAAAAAAAAATTAACACCAAGATTGGGGAAATCAATTAGCCAATCCAATCTGGACCCAGTTATTCAATTGGCTGGGGCTTCACCATATCGAGTGTAAAGTCGACCTGTTGGCTACTGACAGGCCTTCGTATCCTTGAAGTGGCTCATATTTGGATCTATTACTTTTAGATTCAAGACTTAAACTGACTGACGACATTCTCCGACGAACGAAAAATTGTTTGACAATGGTTGAGTAGAGTACGACAGTGACCACTGTGGACTTTCAGCCTTATACTGCTTCCGAACGACCTTGTGGAACAGGTGGAGTACGTGCCGACGCACTCTTACAACTACGGTAAGACACGTTGGCCGCGCTTTTCCGGTGCCGTCTCAAGGGAACTTCGTTCAAACGGTATTGCGCCGCCATGCAACAGGAATCTGTCGAAAGTTGGGATCAATGGGTACCTGCAACGTATGGAGGAGGCAATTCGTAGTAAAATGGATAAGACAATTCCTAAATATAGGCAACATGACTCTATACGACCTGAGATCACAGATCAAAAATCTCCAATAGTTAATAAAAGAAAACTACAGTAAACCTACATCTCTTTTCTGGAACAATAAAATTCGATCTGTACAGTCCAACATTTTGATCTTTTCTCAAGGAGAAAAGATCAAAATGACCTTCAGAGTATTAAACTCCAAAGGACGACAGAGAACAAAAACTTACTTCTGACAATAGGAATAGATCCAGATGACGCCATCTTGGATGATGACCACTTTATAGTGGAAGATGCTCAACAGAAAGTAAAGACTGTGGGTGCTGTTTTCGAGCAAGTATATAAGGTGAATGAGTGCATTCGCCCGAACTACGACTTAAAAACAGAGCCTTCGTTGGACACTTCTTTCTTAGAGACGAGATATCGCATTGGCGATCTGAGAATCCTGGTTTCACTAGGTTCAATGATGACCGACTGGCAAATGCAGTCATCGCCGAGCGAAACGGGGATAACACCCCGTTCGTTTCTAAGATGGACCTCGAAGACATATTCCACATTCGATACCGTTTAGTTAGACGGTCTTTTCTATCAGTTGTTTAGCATAAACCACTGCTATATATTCTGAATGACATGTTTCATGGTAGAACGTTTGTTGTCAAAGGTTGCAATATAACTTCTACCAGAACTTTCAAAATACAGAACGGTCTACAGCAGGAGGCGGTGAATTCGCCTTTTTGGTTTAGCATTTTCACCGACGTTCTAATTTGTTCCCTTCACAATGCTATAGCGTACGCCAACGAACTTATTGCGTACAGAACAGGTCCAAAGTTCGAAATCATCAGAATACTTTTGCAGCGTGACTACGATAAGATCGAGCAATATTGCGATGACTGGAAGTTAGAAATTAACTTCCAGAAATCGTAAGCAATTGTGTTTAGAACCCTGTTAGCTCAGGCCTCATGGGATACGAGAAAGAACTGGCAAAAGCTGGTGATTTATATGGCAACCCACTGCCAAGAAAGTAGTAGTGAAATACCTCGGCCTCTGGCTAGATCAGTATATATATATTAACAAACATATGGATGCGGCTCTGACCAGGGTTAGATGAGCTTTTGCTTTGACAAGGCGACTGTTTCACAGCAGACAACTTGATAGCAGAGTGAAAGTGATTTGCTACATGGCCCTAATAAGGCCAATGATTGTCTATGGGTGCCCTGTGTGGTTCAATGTTATAGCGTCTCAAATGGAAAAGATTCTTGTGATTGAGAAACAGTGTCTGCTTACCTGTCTTGAATTGGACAGAGCACCAGAATTGGAGTACACAAAATATTATCCTAATGAGGTCCTTTACAACGGGGCTCAAATAAACAGGATCGACAACTTCATTATAAAACTGACTCATGGTCACACTGCAAGATTGATGACCTCGACCAATGGCCTGATATTTGAGGCTTATAACCCCAATACTGAATATATGGAGAAAACGCGCTTCAGGGGATTTGTCTCACCGGAGGCTTTCCTATTTTTTGATATGGAAGGGCTGATTCAGGATAGGTTGGCGATTCCGTTAATCTACTACTTCTGCCGCAAGTCCGTGGAACGACGGCTCCTTTATAACCGAGACGTCATTGCAGTAGGCGGAGAAGTTGAAGAGCTCCTCTGGTTCAGTAGGGCAGTCTCAGATGGCGATCGTCGTGACGTTGTCAAAACGTCGAAAATATTCTGGTGGTTGTCGGAGCAACAACGTGAATTTGATATTGATAGCGAGTCGCCAATGGCTGGCTTACACAGGTTCAGCGTGTAGGTCTTAGGGTATAGGGGGTGGGCGCTGTAGCAAAAAAAAAATTTAAAAACAAAAAAAAAATATTAAAAACACAAAAAAAAATACCAAAATACTAAAAAAAAAAAATAGTAATACAAAATCCAAAAAAAAAAAAACAACAAAACCGCAAAAAAACAAAATAAGCACACTTATGTATATAACCTAGTGTGGCTGCTATAGTTTTAAGTAGTTTTAAGTAGATCTAAGTAATCATTAGATTTAAGTAGTTTAAGAAGAAAAAAAAAATTATCAAAAAATCTAAGATTCTCCAATTTTTTTAGTTTTTAGTTATAGTTATTATACTTAAGTTATCTTTAGGCCGAGAGGCATTAGAATTAAGATATTGTTTAATTTAGAGTATTTATGTACCCCCTAGGTTCAGCAAGTTAGTTAAGATATTATGTAAGGTAGTTTTGAACATTTTTGTTAGCATATAAGTAGTTTTAAGATAAAATGGAATAAAAATGAATTTGAATTAAAAAAAAATTTGTCGCAACGTCAGAAAGTTCAGACATCCATAACACTGGAGTTCCTTTGATCACTACTTCGTCGGTTTTGTTGACGGTATATTGATCTATGGGCCGTCATGTACCTTTCAACATAATCTCAGGTCATGTCTAGTCTAGGTCATTTTTCGTATGCTTTTTCGCAAGCTCGTTGAAGCATTCTTTCGAATAATAGGCTCTTTCTGTCGTTGGGGCAGGTGTAAGCGCTTATCAGGCTAGCGCTAGCGAATTCAGCCCTGATGCAGTCCGTGATAATATGCTCACTTATCGGATTTTCTCTGATAACCTTGTCGCTGAATCTTCCTCTTACGACTAATCCGTACATAAATAGGTTGCTTCTGTTGTCTACAGCAGTCACCATAGTAGACGTCGCACTTTAACATCTGCTTTATTCCCGACCCATTTCATCACACTTTCTTGTGGCGGTTATATCTGTTTTGTAGGGTCTTGGGCTTACAGTAATTCTCAGTTTGCACATAGGTAGTCCGTCGGAGGATTTTAGTTTTCACATGCAGATCCGGAGGTCTTGGTCTTCCGTTCTTTTGCTAGGGTCGTTAGGGTCGCTATTGGACTATTATTGAAATCTTAGATGGGTGGTAGCTTCAAAGTAATAGAATTCATACTTAGTTGTTGGCCGTGGTGCAGTGGTAGAGTGTTCAGTAGATAGGCCGGACGCGTGGGTTCGAATCCCGCTCTGGGCATCTACTTTTCTTTCAGCCTCCCAGTTTCATATGGACGCTGCCCTTGAGGTTATATGTGAAATTACTAACACCTTATTTCCAACTACTGCAACACAAAAAAAAGGAAGGCTGCTACTCTGGTAGTACAATGGACCGGAAATTAGGTCTGAGTTCTCCAGATTTTTTTATAAAAAAAAAAAAAATCCCCACGCATATTTTCACACGGGGAGGCAGGTCCTTTTGAAACCGCTGAGGACATAAAGGAAAGTGACAGTAACTAGCTGAAGAAATTTATCTATCACCCAACACTTTTCCAATAGTCTATCTCAGTATTAAAAGACGCTACTATTTCTAATCATTTTTCGACAAATTCACTCCTTCAAAAGTTATTCAAGGTTAAACTTTAATTTAGAGTAAATTTAAGTATTTTTTCTTGATTTCTGACAAAATGTTAAAACTTATCACTTTTCCCTAGATAATCATTCATAAAATTTTCATGAATGATTTTCTGATTTTAAGTGATAAATTTTAATATTTTGTCAGGAAAAAAACTTAAATTTACTCTAAATTAAACTTAAACCTTGAATAACTTTTGAAGGAGTAAATTTGTCGAAAAATGATAAGAAATATGAAAATATGTATCGCTCATCCTGGCACTTTGCTTCTAGACCGAAATATAAAATTCCATAGCTTAAAACTCTTTTTTCCAATGTTATTTCAATGGGAAATAGAAATCTGCTATGACCTATGAGCGCCCTCTAAATATTAATATTAAGAGCTCTCCTTTTAACAGGCATCTCGCTACACCTCCTCGAAGGTATAAATCGAATTTTTTGGAAAAAAAATAGTCACTTTTTTTGAACATATGGCCGTCTACCAGACTGATATTTTTCAATTTTAACAATTCAGAGTTTTAAAATCACAAAAGTACGTTTTTCATTTACTAGTAATCATCGCCTATTATGCGTCTTAAAAATTCACATTTAAAAAAAATATGTCGCAGTCCTGCTTTTTGACTGCTGCAGTGCAGGGATGAATATTTGCTACATATGTAGCAGATCTACTTAATTTTTTTTAAATTCTTCTCTTACTACGTAGCAAATTTTTTCTACTTCGTTTATTTTTTGCTTGAAATACCACTCTTCAATACCTACTTCTACTTTTTACTTTACTGCAGTGATGGTTCAAACAAAAAAGTATCTTATTTTTTTTATAAATTTAAGAACAGCTTGATGCACATGTATAATCTTGTAAGAAAATATTGTTATAAAAATAACTTGTTACAGCTATTATCATTCAGTTTTTCTTTTATTTGATAAGAAAACATTGTTATTTAATAAATTTATGCCATTTTTTATTATATGCTACATTTTTTGCAAATCTACTTCGATTTTTTGAGGATTTTGCTACATTTTTTGGGTGGCTCATATTCATCCCTGCTGCAGTGTATCGTCTGTAAGTCAAATTCATCCAAAGTGACATTTTCCATAAGCAATTGCAAACTACTCAGATTCGGGCAGTTAGTCATAACTCGAAGAACGATATAATGTTGATCTATATTTTCTTTGTCAACACTCGCACTTACTGACTTTACAGATCACCTCCGGTTGGAGAAGACCAGTACCCACTGCTTAACGCTTGGCAACATCTGGGAGCCGCGCCGCCCGCCGCCAAGTTGACACCAATCATAGCCTTCCCAAATAGTACCTACATGCCCGACTAGCGACTAATAAGCTTTCTTGGTTCGAATAACACAGCAAAAAGTTAAAATTGTGTTCTTCTCAATGCAGACGTCAAAATCTCATGAGC
The DNA here is from genome assembly GCA_949752695.1 of Melanostoma scalare. Taxonomy (NCBI): domain Eukaryota; kingdom Metazoa; phylum Arthropoda; class Insecta; order Diptera; family Syrphidae; genus Melanostoma; species Melanostoma scalare. The sequence continues at coordinate 122,164,667 of OX456986.1, read as the reverse complement.
TAGGAACTAATTTAGCCGCCACGTTAAAGTTATTTTTTTTTTTTAACAAACATAGGTTACGAACTAAATACTAACTGCTTCAGACATTTTTTTAATGCAAATAGCCTACGATATCACTTTTTAAAAATGATGAAACATCACTTAGTCATACAATATTGTGCAATAGAAGAGAAAGTTTGGAAATTTTTTTGCCAAATATGAAACCAAAGGAAAGCAGCCAGTTTAACGCTACAAAAAAAATAGAGAACCAATTTTTCTATTGATATGGTCAGGTATTGTACTCTAGTATTAGTAAAACTGTTTATTGATGTGGTAGGAGAACATTGAAACATGCTAAGAAGTTTTCAGCAGAAGAAATTGTTGTTTAAAATACGGTTAAGTCATATGAGTATACCTCAAGATATAAATAAAAATCAATCCTTACACTGAACTTGTGCAAAACAACTGAATATTCCTAAAGTTGAAAACCAAAGACAGAAATAGATGTCTGTCTACGTTTAATATTTTTAATTGAAGTATGTAGGTACAAACCATTTTGTGAGTCAGTTGAATCCAATACATTGGGTGTTGTAAAAGGGGAAAAAGTTGTTGAACCAGCCTCAAACTCTTCATTGGCCAATACGAATCCAAGCAAAAGTAATCCAAAGAATGTGGGCTGTAAAACTCTCGATCTGCTAGAGTGCATTTTTTTATTATTATAATATCACTTGGTGGACTTCCGTATCCTTATTTATTGGGAATAGATTGTTTTCTTTGGTTACACGTTAACTTCAACAAGAATTTTTATTTCACTTGTAAATACTGCAACTTTATTCGTTTTTTTCCTAGGGCTATAAACCACACAACACTATGCAAACCAGTTTTGACTTGTAGGTATCCGTTATTTGCTTTTGATTTACATATACACTATCATTAGAATAATCTTGAAAAAAAATACATACATTTATTCGGAAACTAATACAACATCAAATGGAAAACCAGGATAAACTCGTCAGGGCCTAAGTTCTTGGAAAAGATGATTGACTCAACCGGTTCAACCTATCTTAACCATATTAGAAAGAAAGTGCTTAACATGTATGAAGCGAATCGAGATACAAAATAAAATATCAATGGAGGTTACGTAAAAAGAATCCTGAGTTATTTTCACATATAACACGACTAAGTGAATAAAATATAAACGCGATTGAAAGAAGAAGGTAAATTGGAAAAATTATATAAGAGCTAGCATTAAAAGCAGATAATTTAATTACGTTGAGTTGCAAAGAATCTTGACGAACTGTTTAACTGCGGCAAGATCGTTTTCATCGAACAGGGTACGAGTTCCAACTAAAGACAGTCGGTTTGGAATTTAGTTTAGCTAGTGGATGATAGGTAGGTTATGGCAAGAGACAAACAATTTTTTATTGTTGTTTTGTGGTATAAAAACCGGACACTAAGATGAAAGCGAAAAAGAATCAAAAATGGTTTGATTTCTCTTAAATAAAAAAATAAAAACTAAACTTTGAAAGAGAACGAATTCACAAAGAAACGTCGAAGTGGTCAGAAAGGTTTCAAAAATGTAATGTGAAAGAGAAAATTTTATGAAAAACCATGATGAAAGAATGTATCTGAATTCTAAACATTAAGTGGTATTCTTATTCCTTATCCTTACATAAAGAGTGGACATGATCTATGGGAGGCAGAGAATAGGCAAGCATATAAATTGAACTCAACTTCTCAACACGTAAATGTTGCAATGTTCCTCCTACCTGCTTTAAATTTAATTATGCGCTGATCTTTTTGGGGGGCTTAATCATCGATGGGTTTTAAGATTCTCGAGACATGAAAGGTATCATGGGCGTTAAAATATAAGTTTTCGAGGGTTTTTCTTCCAATCCCCAATTATATTTATTTGGTGGACATATAGGTATATAGGTATAGGTATAGGTGCATCTTATAACGGTGAAATTAAAACTTTGAATTTATTCCGAAACAGTGACTATTATTAATTTTATATTATTGGCAACAGTATAAGCTTTCCAACGCTGGTTAAAAAATTTTTAAGTAACACTTAGTTTTTGAGTTATTGTGTTTTTTCGGTTTCATAAACTCGTTTGACCGGAAACAGCATTTGGGGCACAAATAAGTACATGTGCTGTCCTTTGAGACCAAAGCTCAAGCTTGTAATAGGTCTTAGTTTTAAAATTTAACTTAAAACTAATAAAATTAAAAGATAACTCTAAAATTTTAATAATTATTTATAATCTATATTAAAATTAAGATCACATGAAATTTTTTTTTAACTTTCTTTTATATGCTATTTAAAACACATTTCATATTTCACTTCCGGGAATAAAGTTCAATTAGCGGGAAATTAACGACATTTTGTTTTCTGGAAAAAAGTACATTTAGTTTTTTTTAATTACTCTTAGACCTAGAAAATTTTTTTGTTCAGTTTTTTGCTTTGGAGTAAAAATTAATAAAAGCATTGAATATGGAAAGAAAAAATGGGCAAAATTATTTAAAAAAAAATTAATTAAGAAAAAAATATTTCCTTTTTTAAAAATTTTGACTTTGAGGCTTGATCTCTCAAAATCTTTTCATAAAGTGAACTCAAATTAAAATTTTTATTAAAGAATAAAGCAATAGCTTTCAAAAACATTAAAGTATGAGAAAGTAAATGGCTGAGTTGATTTTTAATAATTTTTTGAAAAATTGAGTAAATTTCATATAAAATTGCCCCTCGCGCCTACACGGAGGGATATAGACCCCCCCTCCCATACAATATCCTTTTTGTCTTGACCAAACCTATTCATCCTGAGCCTTTGGAAAACCGTATCTAAAACACCCTTCATAAGTAAAAGAAATTTTTAAAAGCTAATAATTAATTTTAGAAATATTTAAAAAATTGAGAGCAGTGACATTTTTTTTTTAACTTTTTTCTATACGCTATTCAAAACACATTGCCCTGGATTCGTTTGGCCATTTTTATGTCTAACGGCCCTCCACTAACTCTAAGATCCCTAAACCGTACTTCTAATTCGCTAAAATGCGGAAGCCTATCTATCATATCACCTATAATTGGCACTTCTCGACCTGAAGTCGCCATATCCCTACCAAATTTAGCATAATAACGGGATACTCCTAAAACTTCGTGAGTGGAAGTGCGAATCGCGCACGCAACCTTAGACAACTGCGCATCCCATATCCGGTGGTTATCAGAGACGTATACCCTGAGCGTTGTTTTGATGATTTGGTTTATTCTCTCCGCTGGATTAGCCTGTGGGTGGTAATTGGCTGTTAAACGAATTTGGGAAGAATAAGAATCGCAAAGAGACAGTTCTTTAGATCGGAACTGAGGGCCATTATCACAGACGACAACCTTAGGAATACCAAAAAGGAGAAAGACATTGTCCTCTAACTCCCGGCAAATTGCCTTGGCAGTAGCAGAACTCAACGCGAAAAGAAGGGGGAATTTCGTGAAGTAATTGACGACAGTCAAAATGTGGATAAAACCTCTACTTGACTTTGGAAGGGGACCGACGAGATCTGTACAGATCATTTCTCACGGTGCCTTTATTCCTACTCTCTCAGTCATCAAACCAGCTGGCTTTTCATTAATCGGTTTTACCTGTTGGCAGACTTTACAGTTTCTAACATACTTAGTAATATCGCCTCTCATTTTAGGCTAATAGTACTTTCCCCCTATCCTACCAAAAGTTTTCCTAACTCCCATGATTGTGTCCGGCCAAAGGACTATGATGGCATTCCTGTACAATAGCTAATCTATCTTGTTTTCCTATAACTTTCTCCCATTCTTGATTGTTTTCGTGAGCAACAACATGGTTTGATTTAATCAGTTTGAACAGTTGACCTTGTTCTACTCTCCACGCTGGATAAGCTAGCGGATTCGACTTTATCGCTGAGATCATTTTCGCAATCCAAGGGTCTAGATCCTTTTCTGAGATCTCGGCTAATACCGGAACTCCTCGAGATAACATGTCTGGAACTATATGTTCTTTGCCCTTGCGATGGATGATCTCAAAGTCAAACTGTTGAAGCCGAACTGCCCAACGTGCTAATCTTCCTGCGGATCTTTAAGATTGTTCAGCCATATGAGTGAATAATGATCCGTCACAACCGTGAATCGGACACCTTCGATGTAAGGCCGTAACTTCTCTATTGCCCATAGTACAGCCAAACACTCTTTTTCCGTCGTCGAATAGTTGCGTTCACTCCTATTTAAAGGCCTACTAAGGTAATAGACAACCTTTTCCCCATCATCGAATTTCTGTTACAATACAGCACCGATTCCGTTGAAAATCAGGGCAAGTAAGTATTGGTGCTGTGACTAAACACTCCTTAGCCTTCCTAAAACTAGTCTCACATTCATCAGTCCAGATGAATTTCCTACTCTTCTTCAATAAATCTGACAGTGGTCGAAGCAAATTGGCAAAATATGGCACAAATCGACGATACCACGACACTGTCCCTATAAAACTCTTAACCTCTTTCACATTCCTCGGTGCTGGAATCCTAACCATGCTTTCCTACATGTAACACATTTCGGCCCACTACATAACCTAAAAACTTCAACGATGGCCTACAGTATTACAATACTGTAGTAACTCAAAAAATTACGATTTTATAACACTGTATTCAGACACAAAATTAAATTCCCCACACGTCTGTCTAATCAGCGTGTATGTAGTGCGAGAAACCACGAAGATATACCTAAAAGAGTCATTATTCTTGATTGGCTGACGGTAACAACCCTTAATTTAATATTGCATCAGCTTTAGTTGCAACCGAGACTTGGAGAGGAAAGGATCGGATTTTTGATTTTAAAAGGTGATATTTCGAGTTACATCGTTTTTGGTGGATCAGGTGAGTCGAAGTTTGTAAATTATTTCGAGTTAGGACGTTTTAGTTGATTTAAATGTGATAAAAAAATTGATACATTTCAAGTTATTACCCTATTGCTGATTAACAAAAGTAAGATTTAAAGAATTATTTTTACTTATGACGTTCTTGTTGGTTCATTAAGAGATTTTAGACTTGTGTCAGTGTTGTTGACGAAATTTTATTTTCTAGTTTCTTGCAATAATTGAAAGTATTTAAGAAAGTACTCAATTGGTTATAATTAAAGTGTGAAACGACGTATTGGATAGTATTAAAAAATAAATTGTCAACTCGTCATGTTCCCTGTCTAAAAGAAATTTTGAGTTACAACGTTATTGTTGACATAATGTTAGTGGTGTTTTAATCAACAACCTTTTTTTTGGTCTTTAAGAATGAATCGTGCTCAATTGATGGTGGAAATGGCTACGAAATCCAAGCCAAATACAAACGCATCTCCTGAAATTCACACTGGACCAAGTACATCTGGCAACGTTGAAACAGGGAAATATTATATTTCCCCTATACACAGCGATGAAAGTGACTTGGATGATTCGGACGCTGACCCTAATTTCACAAAACGAACAACTCGTTCTTCATCAACTAGTTCGACCTCAAGCAGCTCTTCTTCGAGTAGCTCCTCGTCAAAAAATTCGGACAATGAAGTAAGCAACTCCGTGAATCTGGCAATATCAACAGATGGACAAGATGTTCAACGTCCTTCAGAGTTAAATATTGTTCCAGAAGTGCATGTGCAACAAGGAGGCAGAAAGAGGGGAAGAAATCCAGAAAATTGGAAATGTAAGATTTCAAAAAAGCTTCGAAATTCTGGCAAAGCTTACCAGTCAATAGCAAAAAAAGAAATACCAGCAAAGAAGATGGGTCCAGCTTGTGGGGAAAAATGCAGGCTGAATTGCAGAACAAAAGTTGATGAGACAACACGACAGACAATTTTTCAAAATTATTGGAGCTTGGGAGAATTACATAAGCAAAGGGAGTTTTTAATAAGACACACAACAGAAGTAAAACCGAAATATAGATACTCATGTACTCAAAATTTAAGACAACTCAATACAGCATATTATTTCCAACTAAACAGTTTACAGCAGGTAAGAGTGTGCAAAATATTTTTTTTAAATACCTTAGCTATCAACGATCGAAATATTGCTACTGCACTAAAAAAAAAAACTGAATGAGGGCATGAGAGGTAAACACGGACAACAACCTACTATGGGACCAGGAGTTTATCAAAGTGTCAAAAACTTTATCGATAGTATTCCACGAATTGAATCACACTATCTCAGAGCGCAGACGTCAAGGGAATTCATTCAGTGTGATAAGTCCTTAGCTGACTTGTATCGAGATTATAAAGATAATCGTCAAAAAGAGAACCTTGAATATGCTTCTTCGTCATCTTTTAACCGCATTTTCCACAAAGATTTTAATATTTCATTTTTCACGCCAAAGAAAGACCAGTGTGATCTATGTGAAAGTTTTAAAAATGCCAAAGATGAAGAAAAATCGGATATTGTGGATAGTTATGAAAGGCACTTGAAGGAAAAAGAACTGTCCAGAGCTGAAAAGGAGAAGGACAAATCTCGGACTGACAATACTATTGTTGCTGTTTACGATCTGCAAGCTGTGATGCCAATTCCAAAAGGGCAAATATCAGTTTTCTATTACAAAAGTAAAATTAATTGTTTTAACTTCACTGTAAGCGATTTACATGCCAAAAATGTTGAATGTTACTTTTGGGACGAAACGAAGGGAAAACGAGGTGCCGTGGAGATTTGAAGTTGCGTACTAAATTATATAGAAAAAATTACTCAAGCTCATACTGGTGAAGAGCTTGACTTTATATTTTACTCTGATAACTGCTGCGGTCAACAAAAAAATAAATATATACTTTCAGCATATGCCTACGCAACACAAAAAATGATTGTAAGAAGTATTACCCATAAATTCCTGATTCGTGGACACTCTCAAAACGAGGGTGACAATGTACATAGCGTGATTGAAAAACAAGTTAAGCGCTTCGTTAAATCTGGACCAATTTATGTTCCTCAACAATACGTTACTTTAATACGTGCTGCCAAAAAATCAGGGGAGCCCTACAGAGTAACAGAAATGAACCATGACAATTTTTACGACTTGAAAATATTACAAGAAGAGTGGGGTACTAATTTCAATGTTAACGAAAATAGAACACCAGTAAAATAGCACGAAATAAAGGTACTTCTTGTCGAAAAAGACCATCCATTATCTTTTTTCTATAAAAACTCATACGAGGAAGAAAATTATCAAAAAGTGTTCGTACGAAACAAACGACAAAATGTACTATTAGCGACAAATCTGAAAACAGCATACACAAAGAATATTCCGCTTGCCGAAAATAAAAAAAAAGACATCAAAGAACTCATTATAAAAAAAATTATTCCTCAATCGTATTATGACTCTTACTTTCAACAAATAGTCGATTAAAATGTAAAAAAAAAACACAAATTACTAAAAATTTTTAACATGAAGGTGTCTTATCTATTTTACTATTTATAAGACTGAAATATTTATTTTTTATTTTTTGTTTTTGCTGTGTAATTTATTTATTTTATTTTGTTACTTATTCTTTAAGAATCACTAAGAAAATTATTTTTCTATCGTATTACGACTCTTACTTAAAAAAAAATAGTTTAGTTGTTAAAAACAAAACACAAAAATTTTTATAAATGTATAACGTAAACATAAACGTTCTGAACTGAACTGAAATATTTATTTTTTATATTTGGTTTTTTTTTTATTGTGGAAGCATAATTTTACTTTCGTTCTTTTTTAAACTTAATTTCCTAAGTACAAAATATTGAAATAAAACATGAATTCTATTTTTCTTAATCACCTTGTCTTTTATTAACTGTTTTAATGGTCCAGTATCTTAACTACCTTTTTAAGATTCTTGAGCTAGTAGCAAATTAACTCAAAAAGTAGAGAAGAAATACTTCACTAAAAATTGTTGTAACTCAAAATTTGTCAACTATATCGTCATAACTCAAAATAATATATCTGTCTGATAACTTCACCCAGTGCAAGACAGTCATAACTTAAAATTTCTAAATATTTCAATAACCCGTTGCTTTAAAAATTCGTGGTTAATAGGAATTATGTTCAATTTAAGACCTTTACCGTATAAGATAACAGTTTTTTTTTAATCTGTAACAGGAAGTTAGTAATCAGTTTTTTGTCGATTCTGAAAAAAGACGAATTTTGAGTTACGACAGTATTGTAATACTAGTGCGATATGTACTTGGAAACCGATGCAAGGTCTTAATTTATTGCTTGATTTATCCGCAACAGAGGAATCTCCAAGGCACTGGATCGCTTCAGAAAAGTTGCTCTCAGCTTGATTTCAAACAACAACGTTCGATAGAATTTTGTGTCAAGAAACCAAACTTTATTGTTGAAATCGCTTTTTAAATAAAATTTCAACTTTTTCTTTTTATTTCATTTTAAGCAATTGATAAATTTGACGTTAAACGAACAGCTGTTTTCTTACACCACTTACACAAAGTAGCTTAAAGGGGTACTCATGCAAAGTCTCGCGTTAAGTTACATAATTACACAAAACGTAATCTTACGCCGAAGCATGAATACCCTTATTAATAAAAGTGATTTTTCTAAAAACAAAAAGTAGCCGAGTTATATTGAAATTCTATATTCACTTATTTTCACTTAAGCAAAACATCGCTCTTGGAAAAACAACAACTCCTAAGTGAATAGCGTAAGTGAACAAAAATAACTCACTTAGCTAAGTGAACAACAGGGATGGTTGGTAAATTTCTTTTTTGGAACCCAGTGCCCCTGTTCTGTAACTATCGCCTTGGCGATAAACGGTGGAAAATGGAACGAAATTCTATGAATTTAGTAGGATTTCGTTCCATTTTCCACCGTTTATCGCCTGCTTTTATCGAAGCGATAGTTACAGAACAGGGACACAGAGGTTGGCAGTCTTTGGGATGTGTTCGTTAATATTTCTGATTTTCGACAACAGATTCAATAAGTCTGTTTCTTTACTTTTGTGCACAGAAATTCACAATCTGTAATATTTTAAGGAGTGGTTGTAAAATTCTCTCAGAAACTCTCTGAGAGAGCGTAATTGTATTAAAAGTAAAGAAACGCCTTGAACAAAACATTCGCAGCAACGCAACGCTTGGAAAGACGTCTGTTTGACAGCTGTTGTACTTGTTTTGGCTGTGCACGATTTCTGTCCACAGAAACTTACACAGGCTTAATGACATCTAAGAAACTCCCATGCTTATCATTCATAGTGTGAAGTTCTGATATACTCAAATGTTTTATTTTTGAGCATAAGATAAAATAATAGTAAGAAATTCGCCTGTGTGTGTAAGAGATGTGTTCTTACTTAGTTCAATTTTAAGATATAAGTGATGAACTTAAAAAAAATCTGCAGCCGCCGCGTTAAGTACTAAGTCTCTTACACACACAGGCGAATTTGTTACTATTATTTTATCTTAAGCTCAAAACCGATACATTCGATTGTTTCAAATGATTTTTTAGTTTCATAATCAAGTCTTTAGTTTATGATTAGTCATTTATTGACTTTTTTATTAACAAGAGATCTGTATTTTCATAGACTTATCCATTTGTATAGTTCTTATGACTCACAAATCTGAGCAAGTGTATCTTCATTTGTTTCGTTATATTGAAAAATCGTAAAAAAGCGTCAGGGTACCAAATTGGCCTAATTACGCTTTACACAAGCGACACTGTACCAAACGGTAATGTTCGGCCCAATGTCGCTTTACCAAAGCGTCATTGTGCCAAATTTCTGCATTTGGCATAATGTCGCTTGGCACAATGTCACGGCACCGAATCATGTGGTGACTTGGTGGGTACATAAATAGACACACAGTTACTAACACACAAGGAAAGTTTCGCAATCGGTCAGAAAAAATTTTTCAAATAAGAACATCAGAACCAAGGCAACCAAAAATATTAGTCACTTGCTAGCTTGTGACTTTTGACCACAGAGGAGATACAAGAAGAGGCAAAACCACACACACACCACGGCATCTAACCTCAAACTGACTTCACAAACACCACTTTATTTTCAGCTTTCAAAACCAGTTTGAATTCCGAAAATAAAGTGGTGTTAAGGTGGTGGTGGCAGGAGAAGCAATGGTTTTCCCTCTTGTTCTTTATTCCCCTAAGCTTTTACCTTATTTAATTCATAAGTCACTTACTAGGTTAGGTTAGGTTAGGTAGAATGGGCTGACGGTTGATCTTAATTCCGTCACACTTAGATCAATGTAGATCCATTGTGATACCCTGACGTATTGTAACGTCCTTGAAACCTATGAATTTATGTCTGGTCAGTATTTAGCCATTTTGTGGCCTTAGTGAAGTTTAACAGACTGCTTTTTGAAGCGTCTGATAACACAGGTCTGCGACCAAAAAACTGCATAGGATTTTTTTACATTTTCTTACAGATTTAGACCTCCCAAAAACAGAAAAAATATTCAAATTATTATATCACATAAGTTTTTATGTATATTGCAGTATCTATGTTCATTGGTAATAAACCTATATATGACTTTTATTTGATAATGGAGAAAAATAACCTGCACTGTTGGTGATACTGGGAATGTTTTAACATGTTGAGACAAGTCAAATGGAGTATATCGCTTGAAACAAAGAAAAGCCCTCAGTAGACATGGATGATTTGTGGGGACTTCAAAATACTGACAATGCTTTTGGGTCAGCAGGCGGGCTATACCAAATACCCATGCTCTTATGCTTGTGGGATAGTAGAGCCAGAGAACAGCACTGGAAAAAACCGAGAAACTTTAAAACCTGGAGAGAAAAATGTTATAAACACTGCCTTGGTACCATCACAAAAGGTTTAGTTGCCCCCTTTCCGTATCAAATTGGGGTTAATGAAACAATTTGTAAAATCGCTGCAAAAAGGATGGAGACTGTTTCAAATATTTATGTACAAAACTCCGGAAGCTGTCAGAAGTAAAGTTGAAAGAGGGAGTTTTTACCGGCCCCGACAACTGGAAACTATGAATGAGAAGGAAAAAGAAGCTTGGGTATCGTTCAAGAACGTTGTGCGAAAGTTTATGGGAAATTCATATGTAATGATTGAAAAAATTTTTTTTTTTAAATTCGATTGCCAACTCTTGTAGAGAATTTATTCAAGTTTTTGAAACTAACCTCAAAATTTCTGTGCGATCATTGGTTGCTGACATATTGGTAATCAAAGACAAAATGATCTTTTTCCATTCAAATACCGATATCTCAGCGAGAAATGCTCGTATCGAGATTTTTAGATTAGATTAAAAAACAAACCAAAAAAATTTCGAAATTTTTTTTTGGTTTTTTTATGATTACTCGAAAAACATATTGAAAAAAATTTGCTTCTTTTTTTTGGTGTACGACCATTTTTGTATAAGTTACAGCCTGTTGAAAATCCCCCAAAAATTTGGATTTTTTTTTCTGCTACCTTAATTTTTGTTCGAAGTGTAGGTACTAAGGATCCTAACTATAAAACCATTGTGCAACGGATGCTAGCAGCATACGAAGCTCAAGGCTGCAAGATGAGCTTTGTGTTTTCTTGTGTTTGAATTTGCAACCAATCCTTATGTGATAGAAAAAAATGGCCATCACTTTTGAAATCAGCGCACTTTAAAACCTATAATTCAGTTAAAATATCTCATGCAGCTGACAAAAAAATATTTTTCGCAGACCTGTGTAATTCTTCTAGTTCATTTAAAAAGTAATTGCCTAGAAATTTTTTTCCTAATATGGCAGAGTGCTGGGCATTGACAAAGGAAGTGAGTTGTATCCTTATGTTCATCTTCGTCATTGCATCCTCTGCATAGGTCATCGGTGCAAAGACCCATTTTCTTTTTGTGATAACCTAGTAGGTTATGTCCCGTTATGATTGATAAGCATTCGCAATGAAGGTCTATTCAATGATAGCAGCTTTTCAGATTCTTTCTTATTATATTTCGGCCATATTTTCCTGGAAGTAACACAGGAATATAGGCATACCCATCTTTCATTGGATTTTTGCGTTATTTTGTTACCAATTATCTGTTTAATTTCACAGGGTGGAATCCTGATTGATTGATCAATGAGAGAAGGGTCAAGTGTTGATCATTTTCTCGCTAGTTCTTCCGCTTTTTCGTTTCCCGGTATACCACTATGACCAAGAACCCAGCAGAGTCTAACGTTATGCTGCGTGCCAAGAACCTTTAGCTCTTCGCGACAGCAAGAAACAAGCTTTGATTTGATAAGAGTGGCAGAAATCGCTTTTATTGCTGCTTGGCTATCAATGAGAAAAGTGATATCAGCATGTGATAGCGCCATCATGGACACCTGTTTTGCAGCGTGTGAGACTGCCAAGATCTCGGCTTGGAAGACGCTGCTGTGATTTGGAAGTCTGAATGAACTTGCTAGGTTTAGGCTTTCTGAAAAGAAACCTGCCCCTGTTCCAACTTCCATTTTTGAACCGTCGGTATAGATTGCTATAGACGTTTCGTAAGGTGTTTAATTCTCCCAATCTTGTCTATTGGGGAAGCTAGTTGTGAAGGATTTTTTAAAGTCCAAGTATGGAGTTATGTAATCCGTGCAGATATTGTTATCTGCGTATCTTGATAAAATCTGTGCGTGTCCTATTTGGCTGGCTTTCCAGACATTACATTGGTTTAGTCTAAGTGCACTATTTGCTGCCGCTTCTTGAACGTAGAGATCAAGAGGTGTGAGATTGAGGATTACTTCCAAACTCAGGGTCGGTGTAGTTCTCATTGCACCAGTTACGCAAATACAGGCAGATCTTTGAACTTTGGTTAGGGTTTTTAAATGCGTGGATTTTTCCAACGCCTTCCACCAGACCAAGTTGCCATAAGATAGGATAGGTCTAACAATGGCAGTATACATCCACAGGATGATCTTGGGATTTGGTCCCCAGTTTTTGCCAAAAATCCTGTTGCACGAATACAGTGCTATCATAGATTTCTTATATCTTTCTTGTATATTGGGACTCCAATTTAGTTTTTTGTCTAAGATCACACCCAGGAATCTGGCTTGATCAGAGATTTTAAGAGGGGTCCCATTTAGTCTTGGCAACTCGAAAGTAGGTATTTTTCTTCTATTTGTAAAGAGTACCAGCTCTGTTTTGAGGGGGTTCACTGCAAGGCCGCATCTTTTTGTCCAAGCGCTTACCTTGGTTAGTGTATAGTTCAATTGTGCGCTAATAGTGGAAGGGAATTTCCCCGTTGCCAGAAGAGCTAGATCATCGGCATAGGCGACCACTTTTACGCCATCATGTTTGAGAGCTACGAGGATCTCATTCATGACCAGGATCCAGAGCAGGGGTGAGAGGATACCTCCTTGTGGGGTTCCCCTTGACACACACTTTTTCAAGTTTGCACCTCCCAGTTCACTGTGGATCTGACGTTTTGTTAGCATATTCATGATCCAATTTGTTATTGTTTCTTCAACTTCTAGATCATTTAGAGCCTTCTTAGTTGCACTGTTCTGTACATTGTTGAAAGCTCCTTCAATGTCCAGGAAAGCTGCCAGAGTGTATTCCTTATCTTGCAGCGTTTTTTCTATGGTTCTTACTACACAGTGAAGTGCTGTTTCCACACTTCTTCCTTTTGTGTAAGCATGCTGAAAGGTGGATATTACTTCCGGTTTCATAAAGCTACGGATATGTAAATCAAGCAACCTTTCAAAAGTTTTCAGTATAAAGGAGGTCAGACTTATAAGTCTGAAGTCTTTTGCTTCTGTATGGCTGGGTTTGCCGGCTTCCGGTATGAAAACGACTTTAACTTCCCGCCATATTTTGGGAATGTAACCCCATATGAGGCTACTTTCAAAAATGTTCTTGAGATGTGGGATGACTTTTTCTCTGCTTTTTTGAAGCATCATAGGAAAAATGCCATCGTGACCCGGAGATTTAAAAGGGGAGAAGGAGTTGATAGCCCATTCCAACTTCTCTTCTGTTACGATATCTGTCGGGATTTCATGTCTAGAGTAATTAGTGGTATCTACTTCACTGTTCTCTATAGGGCTGCATCCAGGGAAGTGCGAATCGAACAGATGTTCCAGACTCTCTACCGGGGATTCAGTCCAGTGGTTATCCGGTCTCTTCAGAGAACCAAGAGGTATGGTCTCCTTAGAGAGGATTTTCCGTAGTCTGGCCGATTTGTTCGTACACTCAATTTCGCTGCAAAAATTTCTCCATAAGCAGCGTTTTGCTCGTTGAGTTTCATTTTTGAATTTCCTTTGGCTGGATTTGTAATGTTCCCAGTCATTTTCGGAGCCGGTTCGTTTGGCAGCATTGAAAAGTCTTCTAGTTTCTTTCCTAATGCTGCTCAGCTCGTTGGTCCACCAAATTGGTTTTTTGTTCTTTTTTACCGTTGTGATCAGAGGACAGCTTTTATCCAGGGCATTTCTCAGAATCCCTGTGAGTTCTGCAGTCAACTTATCAAGGCTTTGCGGTTCAAGGTTCCTATTTGTATTGAGGGAATCTATGTTATCGTCTACCTCCCTAGTAATGGTAGCCCAATCTGTTCGTCTATTATTACGAAATGGTTTGATTGGGCGATCTGTAGTGGGAATGATAAAGTTTATCAGACGATGGTCTGAGAAAGAAATTTCAGCTAGTACTTTCCACTGCTCTACTGGACAAGTGTCCGAGTTATTTGTGAGGGTAATGTCAAGTACTTCTTTACGGTTTTTTGTAACAAAGGTAGGTGTGTTACCTCTATTGATAACCAAAAGATTGTTTCTTAGAATAAATTCAAATAAGAGTTCCCCCCTAGAATTCGTGTCGGTGCTTCCTCATTGCGCATGGTGTGCATTGGCGTCGCAGCCCATAATAATATCTAGTCTACTCTTACTTGTGTATTCTACCAGTTGGTAAGTGATATCCGCTGGTGGTCCTTCAATTCCATCATGTGGCATGTAGATGGAAGCCAAAATTAGTGATGGGAGTCCTACGCGTTCCATCTTTACTGCGGTCTGGTCTATTGTGCTATAAGTAGTTAGAAGAAAAAGATTTAACTGTTTTCTAGCTACTATGCATGTTCTATGGTTACTGTCTGGGCTGACAAAATTGGATTTGTACAGCGTGAGTTCTTTGGAGTGTAGGCCCTTAATTTTTCCTCTCGCGACCCAAGGTTCTTGAATAAGGGCTACATCAATTTGTCTACTCTCCATGAGGTAGACCAGGTTGGCGGAGGCGGCTTTACTATGTTGGAGATTGATTTGTATTAACTTCAATTCCATTGCATATTTTGTTTTTTATACAACGCCTTACTAACCTGTTTTTTAATTCTAGCTATCAGCCTGAGTTTGCATGGGGTAATGCCGACGCGAACTTTGAAGCTGACTCTTCTTAGAAGCGGTATGGAGTTGTGTGTCAACCTCACAATCACTTCAGTGCCTGTCTCCGTCTTCTCCACCTTCACGACCTTCCATTGGTCGCTCAAAAGTTCGGCATTCAAAGAAAGGATGTACCTTTCCAGCCGATCGCGGGGAATAGCGAGGCCTCTGACCAGCAGTTTACCTATTGGTCGGTTTATGTCCTTGATCTCAGTGGCAGTCACGAGCCGTAACTCAGCATTCTGCCAGGGAGCTGCCGTCTTCTTTACGAACTCCTGGAGCCATTGAAGGGTCCATTCATTCTCGCAGTTCATTAATTTGAAACCATGGATGGTAGTGAGGTCCCCGAAGAGTGGCGGTTGCCTACTCTTGACGATCGCCTCATTTACCTCTTCCAGGATCCTTAGTTCCAGTAACTGCCATTCGTCTTCACTCAGTTTGCGGTCGGGTTTCTCAAAGACTGAGGAGGTCTTCATCCTCTTTGGTAGTCTGTTGGGTGAGGAGTTGTTCGGGGAGGAGCTGGCATTCCTTACTCTTTTTGAGCAGTTCGGCAAATCGGTTTCGATGAGGGGCAGAGAGGCCGCCTCACCAGTTGTGGTTTCATTGTCCGTAGTCTTAGTTCGGACCTCATCAGAGCCTTCCTCGCCTTTCCCGTTAAGGAGTCGGGGTCCTTTTTCAATAGGCGTCTGACTGTCTTTACCGCGTTGCGTTGTTGTCTCAGTTGAAGTTCGTCTTTGCTGAGGACCCTCGCTCGTCGTTGTCTTGTATTTCTGTCGATGACAGTTGCCAGACTGTCCGTCGTTTTGTTGTGTGACGGATTTTCGGGGTTGGATTCCTCAGTCACATTCAGGTCTTGCGGAGGGCTATGGCCTTCTACACTACCATCAAGTTTCTGTTCCTCCTTCCCCTCAGCAGCGACTTCATTTCCCATTTCTGGGTGAGAAGTACTGCTGTGCTTCCGTACTCTAGGGTCTGTCTGTTCGTCCTTCGTATTATGTCCTGTTTTCGTAGTCCCTACACCAGCCGTCGATGGGGTTGGCCTTTTCTTTGGCTGAATTTTATCAGTGTACGGAGCAGGCGGACCCATCGAAGTCTTTACACTCTGACTTAGAGGGGAGAGAGGGTTCGGTGCTGGATTAGCAATTGGCCCATCCTTTCCCAAAGCCTTCCCTTTCCACCAAGGTTCGAGTGCTGTGTGGTTTGTTTTGGTCGGTCTTGTCAGTTTTTGCAGTTGTACCTTGCAGGGGGCTTGGAGCTAGACTAGCAGCAGGCCCGTCTTTTCCCAAGTTCTCCCTGTCTAGAAAGGCTCGTGCATTGTGTAGTCGTTTCCGTTCTAAGTCAGTCATTTCGTTCCAGTCAGCTTTCCCCAGCCTTTTAACCGTGCGTTTGCAGTTGGAGATTTTACTCCGCCTGGACATGCACGATAGGTTGGAGATATCGGAGTCTGCCATAGAGCTAGCATCACTGATGTCATCGACAATGATGGCTTCGCCACTGGCTCCATCTTCCATACCTAAGCTGGAGAAAGGGTCGAGTAGGAGGTTTTCCTCTTCCTCAGTCATTTTCGTAACATTATTGTTGTTCTTGGAGTTGTTCATTTTAAATTCCTTTTTATTACTTTGGTAGGCTTTTGCGACTTTATAAGTTGGATCTGTAAGAAAAAAGAAAAAGAAAAAGAAAAGAAAGAAAAAAGAAAAAGATCCAAAATTATAAGTAAAATCGTCACACAAACCAAGCAAAGAATGAAATGTGAAAAGTCCGTCACTGGCGACTTCTCCTTTCGATATTGAGATCGTAAGGCAAAGCCCAAGCCAGCAGCCGTGACATCTGCTGACATTTTAGCGTATATCCCCGCTATTTTTTTAATATCTTTATGTGTCCTTTTCATAATTTTCATAGGGGTGGGTCTCACTTAGTTTGCCCAGAACCCTAGCTGGTAGCTGATTTTCCGCCCAGGAGCATCCAACCGTAGCCATCCTGCTTTAGGTTCTAGCGTAAGCCCCCTCACCACGGCAAGGTGGAGACCCGTTGAGGAGGAAGTCACTTACTAACTTATGACTTAATGAGTTTTTACTTCACAAACTAGCAACCGTGAAATAAATACCTGCATCGAAATCTGAATCCTAATTCGATTCGATTATTCAATCCTAAAAATAAAAATGAATCTTTTTGAACACAGCCATTGCGAAAAAAATTAAAGTGACATTTGTTTGTTTACCTCGAAAGACAAAAGTAGAAACGCGGCAAAGAAATTTGATAATTAAATTGCTCCTGCAAATATAAATGGAA
Organism: Melanostoma scalare; assembly: GCA_949752695.1. Lineage (NCBI taxonomy): Eukaryota > Metazoa > Arthropoda > Insecta > Diptera > Syrphidae > Melanostoma > Melanostoma scalare. The sequence goes on along the minus strand of OX456986.1, from coordinate 122,147,093 downwards.
AATAAAAGGTATGCATTTATATTCTTCTATTCTTCTGATTGTAATTTTAAATGTTTCTTATCCTTAGAACTAAAAGGCGGTGCTGGACACAGAAGGAGACAAAAGCTCTCTTGAGTTTTTACGATGCGAGGAAAGCAGAATTTACTCATCCAAGGAAGAGGCGCCTCGCTTTTGAACATGTTAAAGAAGACATGCTTTCAAAGGGTTATGTAAGTATGATTATTATGTTTTTAAAACAACACTTTTTATGCAAATACATTGCACGTTGCGAGAATCACCGTTCACCATCTGGAAGTTAAAATGCAGACGATGTTGAGGGCGTTCAAAAGCGCTAAGGACAACGCCAAGGCAACTGGTGCTGCGCCATGCAATCCTCCATTCTATGAAGAAATGAAAAATATATTTGGAGATAAACCGATTCACTCAAAGAGTGAATCGCTGAATGCTGGCAGCCACATTTTTTTGAGTGTGAGTAAAATTATATTTTACTAATGAAATGAATAGAAAATTTTTTTTTTGTTTTGCAGGAATCGGAGTCACCAGGCATCCTATCGCCCTCAACGCCGTCGCCTTCAACGCCCGCCGTCGACCTCAGTGCCGTCAACCTCTACGCCAGAAATTTCTGTAATGTTCAAATACAAAGGGCTAAGTTTTTACATGACCAAAAAGTAAGGCAAAAAATACTACTGTGTCCAAAAGGAAGTAAAACTTTTGGTCTTTTGTCAAGAACATTAAGAACTCGACCACGTCATCGGTCCCAACACTCGTCTTCAATGACTCTCCGTATGTCAGCTCCATCGACAAAGCCAATTTGCTGGCAGCTCAATTTGCTGCCAACTCGACACTTCCTTATAGCATATTGGCTCCACCTGAGTCTGCAAATTCTTTGATATTTTTTCGAACTCGCTCTGTTGCGAGAGTCCTCAAAGGTCTCAACATACATAAATCCGCTGGTCCAGATGGTATCTCCGCCGTTATTCTGAAGAGGTGTTCTTCTACGCTGGCAAAACCACTGCGTAAACTTTTCCATCTTTCCTATTCTGCTGGGATTTTTCCGAGCAGATGGAAAACTGCATTTGTCCAGCCGGTCCCTAAAAAAGGCGAATCTTCCTCCCCTTCCAATTACCGTCCAATTGCACTTACGTCCCTTCTTTCCAAGGTCATGGAAACGTTGATAAACCGTCAACTTATGAAATCTTGAAGAACGAAAGCTTCTTAATGACCGTTAATACGGCTTTCGTAGAAAACGGTCCACCGGTGATTTGATGGCTTATCTCACCGAAAAGTGGAACCAATCTTTACATTGTATTGGAGAAAGTAATTATTGCGCTTGATATTTCTAAAGCATTTGATAGAGTTTGGCATCAGGCTCTTTTATCGAAAATGCGTGCTTTTGGTATCGATGAGTCTCTTCTTCGTTGGATTAGAAATAACTTTCCGACCGTTCAATACAAGTTGTGTTGGATGGCTTCAAGTCTGATACCCACTTCATAAATGCTGGTGTGCCCCAGGGCTCCGTTTTGTCTCCAACTCTCTTCCTCATTTTCATAAATGATCTCTTGTCTGAAACTTCAAATCCACTTAACTGTTTTGCTGACGACTCGACCCTCAGCTTTTCATATTCGTTTCCAAATTCACGTCCCTGCTCTTCGGATGTGGAACTGGAACGGTTGCGTATGATAAGCTCATTGAATTCTGACCTTGACAGCATTGTTGCATGGGGTCTTATGAACCGAGTAGAATTCAATGCTTCGAAAACTCAATGTTGCCTCTTGTCGTTGAAGCTTAACATTCCCTTATTGCCATTATCCATGAATGGTACCTGCATCGAAGAAATCGAAAAGCTGTCAGTACTTGGTATGTGTGTAAACGATGATCTTCGTTGGAATGACCACATATTTGAAGTCGCAAAAAACGCTGCTAAATGCTTAGGTTTCTTAAGACGATGCAGGAAGTTCTTCACCCCTTCTGATCTGGCTACAATTTATAAGGCTGTCATCCGCCCAAAACTGGAGTATAACTCCCATATCTGCTCAGGTGCATCTCAAACATCTTTGCGCCTACTTGATAGGGTACAAAATAGAGCGTTACAATTGATAGGTGATAGTTCAATCGTAGAATCGATTGATTCTTGATGTTTTAAGATTCTGAACAGTAATAATATTTATTTTCAATAAATCAAACATATTAAAATTAGAACAATTTGATAACAATAAAATAAACAAAGTATTTAAAAACAAATTATCAAATCTCAACTTTCAACACCCCCACTAGATTTTTATACTTTTATGCCAATGAGAGTACAACATTATAATTGAAAGTTTTCCACCTTATTGACCGCAAAAATCGTAATAAAAAGAAAAAAGAAAATAAGAACGGTGTTTGATTTAATTTAAAATTCTTTTTATTTTTCACACGTATGCATTTCGGTTCTCAGCTGCGGAACCATCATCAGCGGACGACAATTAAACAAAACCAAAGAGATCACAAAGTTACTTGCATTGAAAAATTATACAGAGAGATTACAAACATTACATGTAGAAAAAACAAAAACAAAAAACAAAAAATAGAGTTTCTATTTATTCTCTTTTGAGTGCGTTGAATAGTTGGGAATCAATTGGTCCAGGGGGTCAATTCCCGATCTGTGAAGCTGTGAAGTGAAAACATTTAGCACAGCTTCACCGAAAATTCGATTCTCGATTAGTGAAAATCCAACCTCAAATGTCAATTTTTCTTTCATATGATAAATTTCTTTTCATTGCCTTATGAGTCGGTGAAAAATTCAATTATGAAAAATGGCCGCAAAACTCAAACGATGAAAAATCCAATTGGAATCCAATTGAAATGAGAGAGAAAATGAGAGAAAACTGTCAGAATTTATCATTTAGAACGTTTTAGTACTTTTTAGATCCGGAATCGCTTAGAGTGGCTTCGTGAAGTGATAAAATGAAAAAACTGTATGAAAACTGAAATGAAATTTTTTTTTTCACTTCACAGCTTCACAGATCGGGAATTGACCCCCAGGTTCCAAGTTCATCAAATTGTTGTTTATGTGTATATGTATTAGGGTGGGTCAAAAAAATTAAAAAAAATTTTTTTTTGATCCGACACACGAAAACTTGTTCTTTGGTACCTCTAGAAAGTACTTACAAAATTTGAGCTCTTAATATTAACGGGAAGATGATGCTCATCGTAGTTTTCCATTTTCAGTTTAGTATCATATAAAAATGGTCATATCTTTTTAAAACTAGATTTTATAACCTGTCGCAAAAACAGTATTTATAGGAAATTGAACGGTCTACAAAAATGGACTTTTATACTTTTTTCATTAATCTAACCATTTAAAAGATATTCAAGGTCAAAAATTAAAGTATTTTAAAGAAAATCACTTTTTTGTTTTGAATTTTGTAACTCACTCAAAAATAGTTATTATCAAATGATCATCTAATATTTTAATAGAAAATTTAACGTTCTACAAAAAAGGTCTTTTGTTGTTAATCGATTATTCTAACCATTTAAAAGATATTCGCAGTAGAATTTTAATTCCCACTAATTTTAATAATTTCTTAATAAATATTTCCAATACATCTATTAAAAAAATTTTTTAAAAATATTCGCAGCAGAATTGCAACTCCCACTAATTTTAATAGTTTTTTAATTAATATTTCAAGTTTATCTGTTTAATTTATAAATTTTAAGGTAATTTATGATCTACAAAGAAAATGCAGAAAATATCGTTAAAAAATTGAGTCCAATGAAATATATTCTCAAACAAAAGATACGACATAACTTGCAAACTGTAATTTTTTTGGAATAAACTCAAGTTCACATGAATATTATCAAAATTCATAAATTGAGTAGATAAATTGGAAATATTTATAAAGAAATTATTAGAATTCGTAGGAATTGCAGTTCTACTGCGAATATCTTTTAAATGGTTAGAATAATCGATTAACAACAAAAGACCTTTTTTGTAGAACGTTTAATTTTCTATTGAAATAATTGATGTTCATTTGATAATAGGTATTTTTGAGTGAGTTACAAAATTCAAAACAAAAAAGTTATTTTCTTTAAAATACTTCAATTTTTGACCTTGAATATCTTTTAAATGGTCAGATTAATGAAAAAAGTATAAAAGACCATTTTTGTAGACCGTTCAATTTCCTATAAATACTGTTTTTGCGACTGGTTGAACAATCTATTTTTAAAAAGATATGACCATTTTAATATGATACTAAACTGAAAATGGAAAACTTCGATGAGCATCATCTTCCCGTTAATATTAAGAGCTCAAATTTTGTAAGTACTTTCTAGAGGTACCAAAGAACAAGTTTTCGTGTGTCGGATCAAAAAAAAAAAATTTTGATTTTTTTTGACCCACCCTAATATGTATGGATTCATATGCGTCAAGTTTATTTGGTTTGTTTACTTTTTTTTAAGAGCTTAAAATTGTTATCAAAAGAAGTAATAGTGTGTTGATTGTCATTATGTGGATCAAAGATGTGGGCTGCTATTGCTTTGTCTATCTCTTTCTTTTTTATGGAACGAAGATGTTCGTTGAATCTGACTTCAGCAGCTCTTCTTGTTTGTCCAATATATTTTTTGTCACAGTTAGAACAAGCGATTTGATAAATGCCGCTGCATCGGTTAGTTGGTGTGTTGTCTTTTGTGGATCCTAAGAGAGTTTTTAATTTGTTGTTGTTAGTATGTACTATGCTCATTTCTGATTTCGCAAAGACATGTATTAGCTTGTTGGTTATATTCGGGGCGAAGGGTAGAGTGAAACGTTGTTTTTGTGTTTTTGTGTTTTGTTCAAATAACGTACTAACGTTGTTTCGCATCAACCTCTTCGAGTGCTTTTTGATTAGTTGGTCTATCATTGATTTATCGTACCCGTTCACATTGGCTATATGAAGTATTTGTTTATATTCTCTCATATAGTTTTCAACAGATAGAGGAAGACGGCATAATCTGTAAACCATAGAGTGAAAAGCTGCAATTTTTTGACTGCATGCACAATATGAATCCTTTGTTATGTACCGATCTGTGGATGTGGATTTTCTGTAAACACTGAACTCAACTTTTTTCCCTTTTCGTTTGATTTCCACGTCGAGGAAGGGTAATGTGTGAAGTGTGTCGTCCTCCTTCTCAAAAGTAAATTTAATGCTAGGAAATCTATTATTGATTGTTGTAAAAACCTGGTCAACTTCTGATTTTTTCACTACAGAGTACAACAGTTGTTATGTTTTGTAGCAGGGAGTCCTTTGGTTAGAACATCAGCAGGCATCTCTTCAGTTTTCAAATATAATACTTCTAATTTACTCTCTTCTATAAGATCTCGAATGAAATGATGCCTTATGTCGATGTGCTTTGAACGTGCGTGATAAACGTTGTTTTCAATTATGTTTATTGCACTCTTGTTATCGCATTGCAATATAAGTTGTTGATTCCAATGAATTAGTTCTTGCAATAAAGATTGAAGCCAAAGTGCTTCTTGAGATGTTGAGGCTAAAGCCATATACTCAGCCTCTGTGGTGGAGAGAGCGACAGTAGGTTGTTTCTTTGAATTCCACGAAATAGGTCCTCCTTGGTATTTAAAGAGATAACCTGTAGTTGATATTCTGTCATCTGAGTCACTAGCCCAGTCAGCATCCGAAAATCCTTCTAAACGTTCTTCAATGTCTCGAGTGTATTCTAGCTTGTAGTTTATTGTTCCTTTAATGTAACGGAAAAGTCGTTTAACCGCTATCCAGTGAGATTTTGAAGGATTATTATTAAATCTTGATAAAGCCCCCACTGCAAAGGATAAATCTGGGCGACTAACTTGTGCTGCATATAAAATACTTCCAATAGCTTCTTGATATGGAACGGTTTTCATGTATACAGTTTCGTCTTTGCTTTGTTGATGTGTTTCTTTTATAAGCTTTTGGTCAATATCTAAGGGTGTGGATACCGGATTACAATCCTCCATATTAAATTGCTTGAGAATATTCTTTAAGTATGTCCGTTGGTCTATCCATAACTTTCCCTTTTCTCGATCGCGAGTTATTTGCATACCAAGCACAAATTTACCTTCTCCAAAATCTTTCATCTCGAATGATTTTGCCAAATTTTCTTTGATAAATTCTTTTTTCATCTTTGTTGTTTGTAAAAATCAGGATGTCGTCTACGTAAATAGCGACGAAAGTCTTATCTGTGCTGTTTGTCTTGTAATAAATACACGGATCGGTTATGGATTGTTTAAGTCCAATTTTCTTTAAAGTTTCATCCAATTTCTTATTCCAAACTCTGCTAGCTTGTTTGAGGCCGTACAGTGATTTCTTGAGTTTACATACTTTATTTTGAACATTATCAAAACCTTCAGGAAGATTCATGTAAATCTCTTCGTTAAGTTCACTTTGCAGGAAAGCAGTCACAACATCCATTTGATCGATATCCAAATCATATCGTACAGCCAAACTTAAAAGTACCCTTATGGACGTGTACCTTACGACGGGAGAAAATGTTTCTGGATAATCGATCCCTTGACGTTGCGAATACCCCTTAACGACCAATCTAGCTTTATATTTTTCGACATTACCACTTGCATCTTTTTTCGTCTTGAATGTCCATTTGGAATTTATGGCTTTCTTTCCTTTTGGTAATGAAACTATTTCCCAAGTGTCATTTTTCAAAAGAGCTGTATATTCATCGTCCATTGCTTTTTTCCAGTCAGACATATGTTCGCTCTTCATTGCCTCAGCAACTGTCTTTGGATCTTCATTGTCGTTAGCCATGTACGATAGGTAACCGTATCTTTCAGGTGGATTTCTTATTCTGGTGGATCGTCCTATTCCTCTGTCAGATATGATTCCTTCTGAAGATTCTTCAACAATGAAATCATCTTGGGCATCCAGAAAACTGTTTTCACTTGCCGTTTCGTCACTTATTTCGATTGGTATTTCATTGTTTGAATCCGCTGATGAAATTTCGTCTTCATTCCCCACTGAATCATATCCTGTAAAAATATCACAATAAGATGTATCGTTTGTCTCACCATCCTTTGGAAAAATTTGCTCATGGAAAACTGCATCTCGACTTATTACGACTTCTTTTTTCTTTACATCGTAGAAGCGATATGATTTTGAGTGTGTGCAGTATCCGACAAAAATTACTTCTTTTCCCTTGGCATCGAGTTTCTTCCGATTTTATTTTAAAATGTGAATAACTGCTTGACAACCGAAAACCTTAAGATGCTGCAGATTCACTCTTCTTCCACTCCAGATTTCTTCAGGTGTTTTTTCTTTTGTACCTTTGCAAGGTGTTCTGTTTGTTAAATAAACGGCCGTATTTGCAGCTTCGGCCCAAAATCGTTTGTGTAAACCAGGCTCGATGAGAAGACAACGTGCTTTTTCGATTATGGTTCTATTCATTCTCTCTGCCAACCCGTTTTGCTGTGGAGAATATGGAACCGTTGTTTGATGTTGAATGCCTGCATCTGCTAGAATCTTCTTCATCTTAAAATTACAATATTCCTTTCCATTGTCACTTCTAATGGCTTTTATTTTATTACCAGTCTGATTTTCTGCAAAATTTTTGAACTCAAGGAACTTTTCCGCCACCTCATTCTTGCTTTTAATGAAAAACGCAAAGACTTTTCTTGAAAAATCATCAATGAATAGAAGCATGTACATTGAACCTCCAATTGATTTTTGTTCAATCGGACCACAGAGATCTGTATGTATCAGTTCTAAAATTGATTCTGCCCTGTTACCAATTGAGTTAAAAGGCTGGTGTGCCATTTTACCTTTGATACATGTGATGCAATTGATTTTTGAGCTATCGCAATCAATATTCTGCACCACTTTCGGAATCATAGCTTGTGTGGTTTCGATTCTTGGATGTCCAACACGCTTGTGCCAAAGTTCAAAGTGTGAAGTTACATTTTTTGTAAAATATGCACTTTGGTTGTGTGGTCTGTTGAGTCGGAACATATTGTTCACCAAGCTTGCAGTTGCAACAGCATTACCCCTTTGGTCTTTAACTAAACATCCATTCTTGGAAAAAATCATTGAAAAACCCTTCTGAACTATTTTCGAGACAGATAAGAGATTAATGCATAAGTCAGGAACGTGAAGGACTTCTAAAAATTCAACCTCACTTTCTTTGAATTTTCCATTAGATATCTTCATATCGACTCTACCTATGCCTTGGACTTGCATTTTTGAATTATTTGCAACAATTACCTCAGAATTAAGATTTTCCATCTTACTTGAAAAGCATGCACTATTTGAGCACATGTGAGCTGACGCTCCCGAGTCAAAATACCATTCTTCTTTTTCAAGAGCCGAGACAGAAAAACATCCTAACATCGCATTCTTCTTTTCTTGAAGGTTCTTATTCTTTTTTGGACATTTAGCAGCAATATGGCCAAATTCGTTGCAGTTGTAACATTTAGGACCCTTAAAGTTCTTATTCCCAAAGTTTTTCTTGTTCTTGCCAACAAAAGCAGTATCTTGACTTGAATCCAGATTAATGTCTTGAAGAATTTTGGTTTTAATACTGTCTCCTGTAATAAGAATCCCAGAGCTTTGGATTCCCATTATCATTGGCTTGTATTCTTCGGGAAGACCAGCTAGAAGCATTGATCCTATCCATTCTTCATCTAGGTTGAGACCAACAGACCTGAGCTTGTATGATGTATTTAACACATCGTTAACGTACGCATCTACGGTAGAAAAGTCTTTCAATTTTGTAGAACAAAACTTTTGGATGAGCCCAACTCTCCTCACAAGACCAGAATCTTGAAAAATTTTCTGAAGAGAATCCCAAATCTCCTTAGCGCTCTTGCAATGTCTTATATGAGGATAAATGGATGTTTCAACAAGCAATATAAGCTCCGATTTTGCGTTTAAGAGCTTCGTTGCATCCTTCTCCGTCTCACTACCTTAAGAAACAGCCGTCCAAAGTCCTTTCATTTGGAAATAAGCTTCAACGGAAAATCTCCAGTCTTCGAAGTTTTCGCTTCCCCGAAGCTTTTCAATACTGAATTTCGTTTCAGACATCTTTTCCCAATACAAATTTCCTTATTATTTTGTATTTAGTTCGTGATAAGGCCCATAACCTGATGTTTTAAGATTCTGAACAGTAATAATAATTATTTTCAATAAATCAAACATATAAAAATTAGAACAATTTGATAACAATAAAATAAACAAAGTATTTAAAAACAAAGTATCAAATCTCAACTTTCAACAATTCTCTTGAACGTCGCTGCAGCAGATCGGCAGAAGATCTGCCTCATCATTGGATGCGATGCTAATGCGCATCACACAGTATGGGGTAGTACTGACATAAATGAAAGGGGTGAGTCACTTTTTGATTTTATTTTAAGTACTAACCTTATAATAAGTAATATTGGCAATGAACCAACATTCATTACCAAAAACAGACAAGAAGTTTTAGATATGACTCTTGTCTCCGATTCGGTTCATCATAGGATTACTAATTGGAAAGTATCTACTGAACACTCCTTTGCTGATCATAGATACATTCAATTTGATCTAAATGAGGAACCTCTCAAGCAACCAGTCTTCCGAAACTATCGGAAAACTGACTGGCAAAAATATCGGGTACTTTTGAAAAAGTTTATTAAACCTGAACTTTTACAAAACCCTACAAACAAACATGATCTAGACAAAAAAGTCAATGATCTTACCACTGCCCTTAACCATTCACTGCAGAAATCCTGTCCTCTTATAAAAATAAGAGGAAAACAGAAACCGCTGTGGTGGAGCTCCGGGCTAGAACCGCTCAGGAAGGAATGTAGAAAACTTTTCAACCGAGCTAAACAATCTAAAACTTCAATAGACTGGGACTCCTACAAGGAATCCCTCAAAACATATAAATATCAACTGAGGAAAAATAAAAGAACTTCCTGGAGAAACTTCTGTGGAAAAATAGAAGACACTTCAGAAGCTTCTAGATTAAGAAAAATCCTCTCAAAGAGTCCGACCATGCCTAGCAGCTTGAAAACAGCTGACGGCTGGACAGAATCCTGCGAAGAAACGCTCAATTTGCTTCTCTCACTTTCCAGGAAGCTCTAAGAACTTATGCAACTATGATTCCACAGAACCAGGTAGCATAATAACAAACAACCCCGATCTGATTACAAGGGAAAAATTAGTTTGGGCCATTAACAGCTTTGACCCATACAAATCCCCTGGACCTGATGGTATAATTCCAGCCGAACTTCAAAAGGCCGCGGACATTATTATCCCTGTCCTTGAAGTAATTCTCATCGGCTGTACCACCTTGAACTATATCCCCACTCAGTGGAGAGAAGTCAAGGTGGTGTTTATACCTAAGGCTGGGAAATCATCCCACGTAAACCCAAAAGATCTCCGACCAATAAGTCTATCATCTTTCCTTCTTAAAACTTTAGAACGACTGATTGATATCCACCTGCGTACAGCTATAGATCCAAAATTGTTATCTACAGCACAACACGCTTACTGCAAGGGAAAATCTGTAGAAACGGCCCTACACAACCTGGTACGTACTATAGAATATTCCCTCCACCACAAAGAATTCACTCTGGCCGCCTTCCTCGACATAGAGGGCGCCTTCAACAACGTCAGCAACTCTGCAATTACAAAGGCACTGACGAAGCTCAAAGTAGATGATTCCATAGTGGAGTTGATAAATCTAATGCTAAAAAGCAGGAGAATCAACTCTACTCTAGGAAACTTCTCTGCAAAGAGATCTGTCAGTAGAGGAACACCGCAAGGCGGAGTCCTATCCCCTCTTCTTTGGAATATAGTCGTCAATGAACTTCTAGTTGACTTAGAAGCTGAGGGATTCAAAGTGATTGCATATGCAGATGACGTCTCCATTGCGGTGTCCGGCAAACATGCTCACGTCCTTACGGACCTGATGCAGACCGCTCTAAATAAACTTGTAAAATGGGCGGGAAAATGTGATCTAGGGGTCAACCCTCAGAAAACTGAACTCGTTCTCTTCACCAGGAAATATAAAATTCCTCAACTAATAACTCCATCAATAAATGGAATCTCACTTGTACTTTCAAACGAAGCCAAATATCTAGGTATAATCCTAGACAAAAAGCTAAATTGGAAAGCCAATATACAGGAAAGAATCAGGAAATCCACCGTGGCCTTATTTTCCTGCAAAAAAGCCATTGGTAACAAATGGGGTTTCTCCCCCCAAATCACCCACTGGCTCTACACCGCGGTCATCAGACCAATACGCACATACGGAGTAGTGGTATGGTGGACCGCTCTTGATAAAAGGACCTACTGCGACAATTTAAGCAAGGTCCAACGAACAGCCTGTCTGTGTATAAGCGGTGCACTGAGATCAACACCCTCAGCTGCACTAAATACACTCCTTAACCTCACACCACTAGATATCTTCAGCAAACAAATGGCCGCCAGTGCAGCCACTCATATGAGAGCTATCTCCCAATGGACCGTTAACAACATCGGTCACGTTGCAATCCTGAATTCATTCGGATCAATCCCCTGTCACTCCGACTACACCATCCCCCAATTGGTTTTTGATAATAAGTTCCAAGTCACAATCCCACCGAGAACGACCTGCGACGACGAAGAATTTTTGAGAGATGATTCAATTCATTTCTATACAGATGGTTCAAAAACCGAAGAAGGGGTAGGCTGTGGGGTGTACTCAAACCGACTTAACGTAAGTCTCTCGTTCCGCCTTCCAAACCATTGTAGCGTGTTCCAAGCGGAAATTCTGGCGATCAAAGAGGTCCTATCATGGCTAAGAGAAAACGTGATATCCTCAACGAATATCCGGATTTTCTCAGATAGTCAAGCAGCCCTCAAATCACTCGGCGCTGTTTCTACGAACTCAGTAACCGCCCTTAACTGTCGCCTATCTCTTAGGGAGATGGCTGAACAGTTCAATATTCACCTTATTTGGGTGCCGGGGCACAGAGATATCGTGGGTAACTGCAAAGCCGATGAACTCACCAGAGAAGGAACCGTTCTACCGATCTCAACCAGCAGGGTGAATATTGGTATACCAATCGCTACATGTAAACTTATGCTAAAACAAGAGGCAATGGACAGAACAAATGACAGGTGGAACAATATCACCACGTGCGTGGCAACAAAACGGATATGGCCAGGACTAGATCCAAAACGCACAAGACATTTGTTATCCATTACCAGATTGCAAGTTAGCTCCTTAATCAATGTCATTACCGGACATTGTCTGATAGGAAGACACGCCATAAGACTTGGCGTTCCCTCTAATGACTTCTGCAGAAGTTGCTTAGATGAGGAGGAGGAGGAGACAATCCCACACCTCCTCTGCTCATGTCCTGCACTATCTTATAAAAGAAAGAGGCATCTGGGGAAATATTTTCTCGATGATCCAAGCGATCTGGCGCACACAGATCCCCTGCATCTCCTTCGCTTTATTGTAAGCTCCAAATGGTTTTGTTAAGCGAGGTACTCCCTCGCATAATTTTTATGGTATCACAATGGACCTAATATTGGTCTAAGTGTGTCGGGTGTATTCCTGGCAGCCATTGTAACCTAACCTAACCTAACCTTGAACATCGACGAAACGTTACCTGTCTCACTCTCTTTTATCGCTTTTTCTATAAACAGTGCTCTAGTGAAATAGCCAGTTGCATTCCTTCCCTGAAACAATTTGGCCGCAACCCCCGCCTCGCTAGGAATGCTCATCAGTTTTACCTTGAGCCCAACTTTTCTGTTTAGACAACATAATTTCTTCTGACTTACGGCAAGTAAGCTGTATTAGAAAATAGAAACTATCAAAGTCGTATGTTAGATTTAGTCTTTTCTTCGGACGCTATTAAGACTGTTGTAATGCAATCAAATTCTGGTATCACAAGAATAGATGACTTACACCCACCTTTAGATATCTTTATTGAACTTAGCAATGTGATTGACGAAAGATGTAGTCCATATGACTGTTCATATACCTTTGACTTTCGAAAAGCGAACTTCGATTTGCTTTCGGATGAATTAAGCAGGGCTGGTATTGAAAAAATATCAACTCTAGCAAATCTTGACGAAGCAGTCAGTTGTTTCTACTCTGTCTTAAAAGATTGAATGAATAAAACAATTCCGCTAAAATTGATTAAAAAAGAAAATTATTGCCAGCCGTGGTTTACCAAAGAACTGAAAGTTCTGCGGAATAAAAGAAACAAGGCCTGGAAAACTTATTTGACCACTCTTTCTCTAACTGACCACCAAGTGTTCATAAGTCTTTTTGAAGACTTCAGAACGCTTTCTCAAAATCTTTACTCCAGCTATGTAACTCAAATGAGTTGCTCTCTTAAAAATGACCCAAAAAGCTTTTGGTCCTTTGTTAACTCCAAAAAGAAATCAGACGGCTATCCAGTAAATTTTATTTATAATAGTATAATCTTTTGAAGGATACTCCTGACATATGCAATGCCTTGGCAAATCATTTTTGTGGCTCTTTTTGTAGTACATCTCTCAAAATTAATGAAAACTATTTTGAGTGTTTAACTCACTGTTCTCAAGTAAGTTTTAATAGTATCCCCATTCACGGTGATAGAATTATTCATTACCTTTCTTCTCTAAATGATGACGTTTCATCTGGTTCTGATATGATTCCACCTTTAGTTTTGAAAAATTGTTCTTTACGCTTAGCCTTTCCTCTCGAATACCTTTTCAAGCTTTCTTTAAAGTCCGGAAAATTTCCTAGATTGTGGAAGAAGTCTTTTATTACCCCTGTTTTCAAGAAGGGTGAAAAAATAGATATAAAAAACTACAGGCCGATTGCAAAGCTTTCATGCATTCCTAAGCTGTTTGAACAAGTAGCCTGCGAAAGTTTATCATTCTTTGCAAGGAATGTAATCTGTAATCAGCAACACGGATTTATGCAAAGAAGATCGACAGGTACTAATCTTCTCTCATTTCACCATAAATGCTGTAATGCACTCGAATAGGAGTATGAATTAGACTGCATTTACACTGACTTCTCTAAGGCCTTCGACCAACTTTCTCATAATATTATATTATATAAGCTAAAAGCATTTGGATTTCCACAAGTATTTATCGTTTGGATAAGTTCATACTTAAAAAATAGGTCTTATCAAGTCAAATTTCGAAACGTCTTGTCAAATTCTTTCAGTGGTCTTTCTGGTGTGCCACAAGGGAGTCACCTTGGTCCTTTGCTTTTTATTATAGCAATAAATGATGTGATTTCTTGCATATCATACAGCGATATTCTAATTTTTGCCGACTACATGAAGATTTTTAAATCTATTGAAAATTCGTCAGATCGCAATTTATTACAAAAAGATATTGACAGTTTTATTACGTGGTGTTCTAAAAACGGTCTTAGTTTGAACAATTCCAAGTGTCAAAGTATGACGTTCTCACGCAAAAGGATTCCCTGTATTGCAAATTATTCAATATATCAGCAATCATTATCTCAAGTCTCGAATTTCCGTGACCTTGGTGTCATTTTTAGTACTAACCTTGAATTCAATGAACACATCAACCTCATAACAAGTAAAGCAAATTCAATGCTTGGGTTTATAAAGAGATGGGCAAAAGAATTTAACGACCCCTATGTTGCACTTTTCTTATACAACTGTCATGTTCGTCCCTATCTCGAGTATGCTTCTCAGGTTTGGTCACCTCTATATGAAGTTCATAAATCTCGTATTGAGGCAGTACAAGACAGATTCATACGTTTTGCCCTGAAAGGTCTTCCCTGGGAAGATCCTTTTAATCTCCCCCTTATGAAAATCGTATTCGTCTTTTAAATCTTCAACCACTTTCACAAAGACGGATCAACAATGATTTAGTATTTTTCCATCAACTTATAACAGGTTCAATTGATGGTCCCGACTTGTTCTTTCACATAAGATTCAACTATTGTGGAGGATCTCACCAGCTACGTAATCTGTAGTTTTTGCATTGCTACCACCACAGAACTAACTATGGCATGCATGAGCCATTAGCTCCGTTGAGTAGGTTATACAACGCTAACCCTTTTACTTCAGATTTCAATCTTAGTAAAAGTAGTTTAAAATTTAAACTAAAAACCAGTGCCCCACAAGCATGATTTTTGTTTTGTATTTAATTTGTATTTAATTTGTATTTAATTAATTAGTTAATTGTAGCTTATTTTACTTGTATTTTTTTTTTGTACTTTCAATAATGTTTTTGCAGTTTGATTTTGTTTTATCAATAAAAGTTAATTATGTTAAATGTTATGTCCTGGTTCGAATACGTTCTTTTGTGCTTGTGTTGGCGTTTTTACTAACCACTAACACTTGCATTAATGATGAAGAGCGTGATATGAGCTTGCTCTAAGCTCAGTACCGCTTAAGACTCTTAGATGCAAAAAAAAAACTTCGGGCGTACAGTTTAGTATAGAGATTCATATTTTAGTCGCACCACCCGAATGTGGAATGCTCTACCTGGCCCTGTTTTTCCCCTGCATTACGATTCACAAAGGTTTAAAAGCAACGTGCATCGATGTCTCCTTTCAAATCTTCTCCTATTTTCTTAAATGCTTGCACTGTGTTCTATAACATTATAAGGGTAGTCATAACCCCTTGATGTGCGCGCTAATTATATAAAACAAAAAAAAAAAATCTGAAGGAGAAAGCGATGGCGGAAAAGCTCAACGCCATCGAGAAAAGATGGAAATTTTTAATAAACATTTTGACATGTAAATCAAAAATAAAGCTTTTTTTGCGGTGGCAAGTTTCAGTTTAAAATTATTTATTTGAAATCTGTGTTAAATTTTTCATAGTGTTCTTGGTTTTCATCGTAAAAAGTTTTGTTGACAAAGGTAAGTGAATAGGGTATCTCGACGGGTTTGAGTAGGAATCGGTTCTGTATTTGGGTGGTTGTTTTGCTCTGAGTTGTTTGCTCCTTGAAGAGAATCTTCGTGCGAAGTGTTGTTGTTAGAGTTGATAATACACAAATTGTGTAAAACACAAGCGCTAAGAACAATTTTTTTTACAGATTCCAAGTTTCGTTGCTATGTAAATTTGTTGATTCTTCGGAATCGTCTTTTAAGTAAACCAAAAGTATTTTCTACAACCATTCGCGTAGAATGAATGTAGTTAAAACTTTTTTGGAGTTCACTTAATTGACCATAGTCCTTAAAAGGCGGCACAATCCATGGCCGTCTACCAGACTGACAATTTGATAACAAATTTAAAGAATGAAAAGCAAAAATGATCTTTATACGTATGTTAATTTGAAATTATAATTAATATTTTAAAATTTTTCTTCAATAATGGAATTTCTATAACGTAGAGCGGTAACAACATGACTATTTAGAACATCCCATCCTTTCTCTCCGTTTAATACATTTATCAACTCTTCTTCATTTAGACAGTTCTTCTTAAAATACCTAATCCGAAACTCTTTCAACACAGGACATATTGCAATGAAATGATATGTATTTTCTCGCGTTTTCATGTTAAAAAGGCTGCAAAGTTTAGGAAGATCGGATCGGTGCGGCTTGAAGTTCAAATCCAATAATTCGCCTCTTGTTTTGAAAACTATGTTTATTTTATTGATTTGATTGCTGTTCAGTAGGTACGTGTTATTTCCCAGGTTATATTCAAGACAACTATATATGTTTTTGAGTAACGAGGATTTGGCTTCAGCTACATTTCTATCATACATGAAACTTCCGAGACTCTTGAGCATGGTGTTGAACTTTGTTCTCAGTGAAGACGTTTGTTCATTTGGCTCAAACGTCAAATTAGTACCACATTCGGTCGCCAGACTCTCCCACTCTATCACCATTGATCCTCTCGTACGAATTATGTTGTTAAGAATGATCTTAGGTATCCTGTCATCTTTCATCTCCAAAACTTGAGCGATAGAGTTGAAGTGTATGATCAGAGTTTTCATTATCAAAGGCCCCAGTCTCTAAGTAAAGCATGTAGTTTGGCGTGTTTTTCGGCAGATGAAAAATCCTTTTAAGTAAGTATCGCAAAAATTTCTCTACTTCTTCAAAAGAACGATATCCCCATACTTGAGCTCCATATAAGAGAATCGCAATTGCCATAGAGCGGAATAACTTAACCTTTGCACTATGTTCGATGCAGTTGCTGCTTATGCACCGCTGCCATACCGCAGAAATAGCTCTTTTTGATTCGGATAGTTTTCCCTTCAGTGCCTCTTTATGTTTAGGTTTGCAGTTATAAGAACTCCAAGGTATTTGTACTCCCGCACAGTTTCAACAGTTTCCCCATTAAATGTCCACTTTTCGCTTCTCGCGAGTCTACGCCCGCCATCTCTGAACACCATCATTCTTAATTTTTGTATATACACTACCAGATTCCAGAGCTTACAGTAATTTCCTGTTCATCATTAATTGCATTCCATTGATAGAGTCGGCGAAGAACACTATATCATTTGCATACATTAAACCAGGAATCGTGACTCCTCCAATTTTTATTCCACCTTTGACTGCATCCGCTAGGTCATTTATGAACAGAATGAAAAGCAAAGCACTAAGAATACAGCCTTGTTTCAACCCCATTGTTGTTGGAAATTCTTCTGATATAGCAACTCCATCCCACACGCATACTGTGTTTCTATCGTATAATGCCCTCAGTACATTAATGATTTTAGTGGACACGCCTAGCACAAACAATTTGTAGAAAAGTGCATCACACACAATGGAGTCAAAGGCTCCACGGAAGTCCACAAAAAACGCATACAATTTCTTCTTTTTCTTCAAGTAAGAGTCAGCAACATTATACAGTGAGAAGATATGGTCCGCTTGCTTGCGGTCTCAGATCGCGATCGTCGAGACGTTGCTAAAACGTCGGATATGTTCTGGTGGTTGTCCGAGCAACAAATTGATATTGATGATAATAGTCAGTCGCCAATGGCTGGCTTACAAAGGTTTAGCGTGTAAGTCTTAGGGTAGGGGGTGGGCACAGACAGATGGCAAAAAAAAAAAAAAAAAAAAAAAAATCAAAAAAAAAAAAAAATCAAAAAATCCAAAAAAAAAATAAAAAATCATAAAAAACCAAAAAAAAAAAAAAAATTACAAAACAACAAACAAAAAAGCTATTGTGGCTGCTCTAGTTGTAAGTAGTTTTAATTAGTTTTAATTAGATTTAAGTTATTTTAAGAACAGACCAAAAAAAAAATGATTTAGAAAAATAAGTTTTTCAATTTTTCTTAGTTTTAACCATAGCTCTAAGTCGTAAATTAATATAAGTTATACCTAGGCCCAAAGGCATTAAGATTAAGATATTGTTTAATTTAGAGTACCCGCCTAGGGTCAGTAAGTTAGTTAAGATATTATATAAGCTAGTTTAATACATTTTTGTTAGCATATAAGTAGTTATAAGTCAAAATGAATAAAAATGAATTAAAAAAAAAAGAGATATGTTCCGCTGTTGAGTAACTTTTTCGGAATCCTGCCTGCAATTCTGACAAATTTTTTCTCTCATCGACCCATTGTGTTAGCCTACTGTGTATTAGCTCAGCGAATAATTTAGAACTAGTATTAAGGAAAGAAATTTCTCTGTAGTTCGATGGATCATCAAGATTTCCTTTTAAGTCGTCTGTGGCGTATTTGTAGAATTCAAAAGGAATACGGTCGGTCCCCGGGGCTTTATTCATTTTGGAGCTCGATATGACTTCTTCAACAAATAAACAGAAACTCTATGCCTGTTTCATTGATTTAAAAGCGGCGTTTGATACAGTCAATAGACATTCGCTGACACTTAAACTTTCAAATAAAGGCATTTCGACAAAGTTTGTAAAATTATATAAGGTACTCCTTTCCAATACTTGCGCTGCTGTCTCCAATGGAAGTTCATTGTCTACCTTCTTTAGCACTAATGCG